>APFE030217306.1:0-12717 GCA_000404065.3 Pinus taeda | reverse complement strand
ACTCCTTTTCAACTGTAATGCTAAAATTTGTCTAACTATAAATGGTCTTGGTGTGCCTTTTATTAAGTGTAATTGTCCTTCTTGATTTACACAATTCACTGTTCTCTCTAATCAATTTATTATGTCTCCATGTTTTTCCAACTAGTCCATGCCTATTAACACATCATAAGACCCTAAAGGGAGTATATTTAAGTTTACCTCAATGAAACAACCATTTAAATATATAGGACATTGTTTTATTTGGATAATTACCTTCCTCTTTGTGTCAGTTGTTAGTTGTAACAACGATGCATTCTTAAAAATTTCAAATTTTAATTTACATTTTTGCACAACTTGAGGACTAATATAATCAAGACTAGCCCCTAGGTTAATTAATACAGAGACAGAATGGTTTAAAATATTATCTTCAACATCAATCACGGTGGATTGATGCCCCACTTGTCTATCCTCCAGTGCAGTGCTTTTCTTCGAGATATTCCTTGCAATACCATTTTTTGTTGTAGCCTCATGTATTGCTTGTATATTATGAATAAACTTGGGGTTATGCAAGTAGTCCCTCAAAAAGTGAGGTTCTCTACAACCCCAACATTTCAATGACTCTCTTTTCTTGACCAAGCCTAGATTTTTATTATTTAAATTCATGGTTTTGGACCCAGTTTGGGATTGAGCAAGTTGGTTGAGATTTCCTATACTGAATTTCTTCCACTAGTGGTCCCTTCCAAAATGATTAAGATATGCAAGTTTTTTTTCTTTTTGTCCCCATTGTAGATTTTTTTATGTCCTTACTTTGCTAGGATTTTGAGCCTTCTGTTATGTTTTTGAATTGTTGATAACATAGGCTTTCTTTTCTCACTTCCTCATCCATTATTTTAGGATTTTTGAACTCAATCCTTTCTTTATAAGGGACTGGTAGGTAGTTTAAAAACATCTGCACATTGGCTTTCTCTTCCTTAATGTAAATGACATACCGCATCAAATTAGTGAACTTAATTACACACTTGTCCATAATTAACTATCCCAATCTTAACTCATGAAACTCCTTTTCCTGATCATCATAGTATCCTTCACTTAAATATCTAGCCTTGAAGTGTTTTTAGAACTCTTTCCAAGAAACATTTGTTTCTTCCATCGTGTATATTGTCTTGATCTCCTCCCACTAAAGTTGATATTTTCCTTGTAGCTAATAAATGGCCAATCTAGCCTTCAAATTACTCTTGTCTTCATAAAATTGGAAGTGCTTTATAATATTGATAATCCAGGATTTTGAATCCTCTTCCTTTTCACTGTCAAATGTATGGGATTTGATTATTTTGAAATCCCCTTGTAACTCCAGTTTCTACTTCCTTTTCTGTGTCCCTAGAGAAGTTTTTTCTGTTTCTATCTCACCATTCTTTCTTTTCAGTGGATCCATTTTGTCTTCACCTTCCATAGTCCTTATTGGTCTGTGACTATATTTTTTAGTTGAATCTTTTATCATTTTTTCTTTTTCTTCACTAGCCCTCCGTATTCTTTCATGACTAGTTCTGAGATGAACTAGCTCCTGCTGTAAAATTCATATGATATCCATAAATTGAGTTGCAGGTGGGGTATTTCCTACTCCTAATTTGACGTAAAGTCTTTCTCCTTCTACCATAGGTAAATTTGAATCATCTGTCATTTTGTCTAGCATCCTTGTGTCACTTGACTACCTTATAGTTAGCACCAGCTCATTATTAGTCTAGACACTTAAATTATACACAATGTTATTAAAATAATTTTAAAATATGGTGGTTCTCTGTAGGCCCAATTTTGAAACTTGGATCTCTAATAAGATTCATGTCCCCTAATTCTACAAAAAAAAAAATTGTTAAGTATGTATATATAGATTCTTACCCCATAGGGAAGTTTCCAAATTTGAAGTGATGATGGGTTACCTACCTACCCCTCTTTTATATATATATGTATGGTACCTAATCCATAATTAACTAATTCCATTGTATCCCTTTATTTAATACTTCACTTTATATAGTTTTTATTTCCAAGGCATACCATTACCTACAACGTATACATGGTCATATTTTTTTTCTTGCCTAATGGTTTAACTACATGATCAATTAAAAATACAATAGAATAGCTATACATTATGATAAGTTTTTTTGTGGAATACCTACATTGGTCATAACTTATCGTGACGCTACAAACTTATAGCATAGATGATTCTAAGGATGTAATTTTGCTTTATTTAAGGGTTGAATGTGTTATATTACCTTTTCTTTAAACTATGGCTACAATTGGTGGTTTTTCATTGGCGCTCCCTCTAGCTATCACGTGCACGTATCGTGCCTTGCCACACTTGATTCCATCTAACGTTGTAGAAAGTTGGTTGCATCCAGTGACTAGAGATGATTTAGGGTTTTAAACTAACCATAACTTATTTTCCCTAGTACATTCTATTATGTTCGATCTTTGTTCCTAATATAGAGAACCGCTACAGTGAAGGAGGGTTTCTTACACTTGTTGGGTTGAACTCGTGACACCAGCTTCCTCTCTAGCTAGAGATATTTTCCTACAAAATTTGTGCTCAGACAATACACCGCACCTCTCGCGTAGGTATGGCTTCTTTGTTATTGTTGAAGTTGTCCTTTTGTGTGGGTTTTGTTCTTTCTTAGTTTAAATTAGTGAGATTAGTGCCAAAATTCTCCTTCTGAATGCATTGTTGACTATGTTCCAAGTTGATGCTTGACGAGTTATTTTCTTATCATCTTGTAGGGTTTGATGCTACCCCTTCTTGTCATCTTGCATAGTTTGATGTCACCCCCAATAATTTGTTCTAATTCCTAGTGGAGGCATGCCCCTTTTTATTTCCTGAAAAATGCTGGTATTCCTTGAATTATGTAACATTTTCCCTATTTATCCTATGGATACACTTGGTTACAATTTAGATTTAAATTTCTTTAAAATATGAAACTTGTCCCCCTCTAATACTCATTATTATTTTCCTCTTTTCCTTCACAAGAATTTTGTGTTGTTATGGAGGGTTCGGGGTATTTTGGGTGGTTTTGTCAAAGGTTGTACATCCTCTACCACTTCCCATCAGGTAAAAACCCCAATATCTTTCCTCATCTCAAATGTGGAAATTTTATTGATTAGAATTAGCCTCAGAAGGAATATAAAGGGATATTGTATAGGAGTTTTCAAAACAAGTTGTGGCTTGCATTATGGTTTGGTTTGTTTTGTCTTACATGCTTTCAATATGGGTAAAATCCAGTATTCCATTGGCGAGGTTTTATGTCGCGCCCTCTATTAAATCTATTCTTAAAACAATACAATTGCTTAGTTTTTTCTCCTTGATTGTTTTATGGCTCAGTGTTATAGTTTGGATTTGGAAATTTGAATCAATTACTAAAATTGCCTTGTTCAAGTGAGTATGGTTATGCAACCCTAGAAAAAATTTAATGGTGTTAACTCTTATTGGGTTTGTTTATACAGGGTCGGTGGAGTAATCATGGTGGATACCTCTTAGGTGTTGAAATTTTCCTTAAAGTTTCCACAATTGCAAAATCTTTTTTATATAGGTTTATTTTTGCTTGTACCTCTTGAAAACTCTTGTTTACCTCTTTGCACTTTTCAGGTACACAATTTTGGGTTGCCACATCTACTGGTTAAATGAAATCTAAGTGTTTTCCTTTCCCATTTAGTGTTGGAGTAATTCGCCCTATTTTGTATTCATTCTGTAGGTCGACAAGTTATATTACAACCTCTCGTCATTTTAATCGTGTATATGAAAGTTTTCGATTCTAGGTTCTGAGTAGTTGTATGAACCATAGTTAAGGAATTTTCTTTGTATATAATAATTTTCTTTACACTATTTACTCGGAATCTTCAGATTTCATAAATGATTCTGTATTTAATACTAATGTCTAGACAGAGGATTTTGTAGCTTATTGTCGAATTGATATAATATAATGTTTATTTATTTAATCATTTTCTAAAATTTGCATTTCTTAGTTGATAAAGCATATTTAGTTATGTACGAATTCTTTTAGGGTTGCGAAAGAACTTTGTGTTGTAATGGAATCACAATAGTGGCTTTATAGATCTATTCTACCTTGTTGTTTCTAAATGGTTTGGACCTTTCATAAGATTATACTCATATATAATCATATCTAATTCACATATTTCTTATTATTTGTTCTGTAGATTTTGAACCCCTATGACCAACGTTACTAAGACGAACGGGTATTATTTTATGTTAAGGGGATTTCACCTTATGATTTTATTTGTTTCACAAATATTAATTACTTCAATTATATTGTAGATTCATGTAGGAATATATGTCATATAATTATGCGGACTCTATTTCACTTCTGAGTTCTAATCCTATGATTTCGCTAATAATTGATGTGTTGTGTAAATAAACATGATGTTGTAGCTACCTGAAATGTATTTTTCATTGAAACATATGGAATATACCTTTTTTTTAATTATTATTTATTGTTATTCTTTTTTTCTTCTTGCATGTGTTTCCTAGGATTATCTACATTGTACTTGGCGCTACATGCACTAAATCTGTGATAACCTTTATTCTTTATGAGCAGGGTTTGGGTCTTTTCCTAACTATAGACTGGGACAATTTATTTAATAGTTTGATCGTAATAGATACTTTCCAGACTGGGATAATTTATTTAATAGTTTGATCGTAATAGATACTTTCCAGACTTGTAGTTTATGGCACAAGCAAATTTTTTTGAGGTTACCTCGGTGATAATAATAACTCATATTTGCTCATTTTCCTCTCCTTATCTACCTATACCTCTCGTTAAATTGACTGTGACTATTGAACCCATCTCATCTATACCTCTCGTTAAATTGACTATGACTATTGAACCCATCTCATCTATGGAGAATTCATCATTCATCACTCATATATTAAACATTAGTTCTACTTTAATATTTTCTCAACAAAATCCAAAGCTTCATATAACTAATCCATACATAAAATTATATTGTTGTTCTATAGTGAAATCATATCCTTACATATTGTTATGGAGCTTTTAATCTCGTTGCAGTGAAATGTAAAAACCTTTCATTATTTCGAATTGAAAAAATATAACTAGATAAGCAATTAAATAAAACCATACTAGCATTTTACTTCCATCATGCAGTAAGAAAACAAACTAGTCATATATCTAAACTGATGACAAAAATATTACTCAAAGTTGGAGCACATTCCTCCCGACCTTGAACTGATTCCACTAGTTCCCATCAAGCTAAGATCTTCTTTCCACTGGAATCAGCAACCCCATTGATTCCTAGATAGTGTATTTTATAAGTTGTTTCCTTTCCCACAACATATTTTAGCAGTGTCCCACTTTTAGGTCTGTTAACCGATTTGCATAGGACCTTTTGTTTTATTTTTTTTTTACTTTTTTGAAAAAAAGTTCTTTCCTTTTTTCATAAAGCCTTCCTTTCTCTCCCCCAATGCTTTTTTTCGCCCAAACTTAGTATCTTTCTCCAACTATGTGATTTAGTATGATCTTTCTCTCCCATCATATTAAATGCTTTATATTTCTTTCTAGGGGTTTTTAAGAGATATTTAGCGAAATATTTATCTTGAATTTAACCATCAAACAACTGCTTCCACTTGGAAAGTATCTTCTAACTCCAATGCTCCTTCCTTTAGTAACTTCCAACATTATTTTTTATTAATAATTAACTAATTAATTACATTACACTACTTTTATTGATCACATCATTTCACAAGTCTAAAGTGGCTTTCCTAGCCATCCAGTCTAAAGATAGTCCATGTCTAAAAGTAGTAAATCATCAACATAGAAAACATAAGGGTATTATTGGTTAGGAGAAAGAGAAGGATGTTCTTTATAGTTGCTAGTGATCAGCATTTTAGTAGTCATATTTTTACTTACAACATTCCTTCCAATACTGAAAGCATGCTTTATGGATTTACGAACAAAGAGATGCACTTCATGTTTGATGCTTTCATTTAAAGTTCCCATAAAGATGTCTAAAAAATTATCCTCTAAAATTTTGTTTCCCCTAAGACTCAACTTTTGAATTTGTTGAATGTGCTTTGTAACTAGACCTCTTTGAAAAATATTTACCAAATGACTAAAATAATGTTTTGTATCAATATCCCTATAATATGCTATCAATTTTTCTATAAAAATGGACCAATATACATTATAATTCATTTTCATTTCACAAAGCCACCGATACCATACAAATTGATCTTGTTCTAGAAATAAGGATGCAATATTTACCTTTTGTAAGGCCATCACTTGTAGATCGAAGTGTTTTTCTTCTAGAATATCCATTTTATAAGATCATTACCATCAAATTTCCTCATGTCAATCTTTGGAATCAATTAGTTCTTTACTTTTTGTATAAAACCCTAATGATGTGGATTTTGGTACTCAAATTTTATTTCCTTCACAATTTCATGATTTCCTTATGTGATGATATCTCCTTTAGGAATTAACTCCACTTATGTATGTAAGAGCATGATAGACATGGATTTTTTCAAATCTTCCATATTCTTTTCCATTTCATCTATTTCATTTTTAAAATTCTTTTCCACCTCTTCAATATAGTGAGATTTTTTTTCTCTTTTTCTTGAGTCATAGTGGAGTTGTCTGAGGTTTTAGATGGTAAAGTATATTTTGAAACACCCTTAGGAGACATATGAAAAAAATTAGAGTGCTCATATTTTCCGTCTTTATCATAAATTTTGAATCACCAAAAATAGATTTCCCAATCAAAATTTATTCCACTTATAAGTTAGACACCTTTCAAAACCCTATTTTGTACATGATTTGGGTGAGTGAAGTTATTCTTGATATATATCTAAAATATGAACCCTTGTGAATTTGAAATTGTAGCTTACACTACTATAGTATGACTTCTGTACAAATTCCACAAGTTTGACAAGAATTTAGTGTAGAATTTAGTGTATTGAACAAAAGTTACGGTAACATTTAAAATCTTGATGAATTTCGTTGTCTTCCCAATAGTGAAATTGAATGGTGTGCCATGTATCCAATTATTTAACATGAATTTCAATTTTTAGTCTATAATACTTACATATGACTCCTGGTCTAAAACTTCTTTCCAAGAAGGTTACATAAAAAAATTCCAAGATACACACACATATATATAATTTTTTCAGATGGAAATCTTAATATATTCCCCCCATATTCTTGGAAAAATACTAATTATTATATATACTATATATTAAATATACTAGAGAGAGAGAGAGAGAGAGAGAGAGAGAGAGAGAGAGAGAGAGAGAGATGTCTATTCCATATAAATCATTGAAGGAATTACAAATCTCTCTCATGCCTTGAATTAGAAAGAACCTATTATTAGAATAAAAACATGCTCACTTTTGCTCTATTTGTACATTTATTGTTAAAATCTTAATATTGAGATATTTGATTTATGACCCACATCAAATTTTTTTCCTAATATTTTATAAATATTGTATACAACTCCATATTAAGAAGATAATACATTAGAGATCTCCCTCACAATATACAGTGAAAATATAAGAATTTGTTTAATTTAAAATAATTCTTTTTATATAAATTTTATGATCTCTATATTTCATATCAATAATGAGATATTTTATTTGTGAGTGCCACTAATTTTTGTTTATCAATATTATTTTGTCTTCTTAAGTAGTATTACATGTTCAAAGTAGTAAATTCCATCATTATATATTATATATACATTATTTTATATATTCATTCACAACTCCATCTCTAATATTTATATATTATTTGCATATCTCATTCATCACTCCACTCTCACATGTGGAGAATTATTTCATTCCTCATCTTATCTTCTCCACATAAAGGTCTAAGTTTAAATTATTGATAAATGAATATTCTGTTTTGTAAGACATTTTATTTATTTTTAAGTATTATTTTATTATTTTTAAGCGTAGAGTATTTATTGGAGTAAATAAAATATATGATTCTATTATCTTCACATAAATAGAAAGATAAATTAAAAATAAAAATCATTGTTTTGCTCTTTAATTTGAAAGCAAAAATAAAAATCATTTATTTGGGACAGTACTCTTACATCTTAGTTTAAATTATTTTAATTGGCATTGTCTAATTATTAGACATCTTGGATTAGAAAGCCAAAAAAAATTTGGTCTTTTTATGTTTGTTATTTAAATGGGTTTTTCTACTCTATGAATCCAGCACTCTAAAAAAACCCTTTAGTAACTAAGATATTAGAGAATCTAGGACTCAAATTTGTTCCATAAAATCACTTCTAAACAATTTTTAAAAAAAACCATGAAAAAAAACACCAACCTCCAAAACATGTGATAAATAAACAACGGCGTGAATTAGGAAGGAAAAAAAAAAAACCAAAAAAAACAAAACCTCCAAAACATCTGACAAATAAACAACGGCGTGAATTGGTATTATATTTACCCAAATTTCGACTTCGATTTGATATGCTACTTATTTTTCCCATGTTTCGAGTTTGATTTCACAGTCAACCATGGTGCCACGTAGGTTCGAGTGCTCAAATTCGCCAAGTCGTCTTGTTTTTAAATTTGCCCATCTTCTTATTAGGTTTATTTTGCAAGTTCCTGCAGGTCCATGCGTAGGTTCGCCCACGTTCGATTGCCAAAGTCGTTTCGTTTCATATTATCAACCTCGTATTACGTTTCTTCTTAAAGTTTTTGACTTTGCAGGTTTCGATTTGTGGACTTTTAGGGGTTTACGAGCAAAACAAAACAGGCATAAAAATATCTTCTCCGTGGCGTTCAATCAACTTCAACTTAAAAGTTATTTGTCATATTAGGAGAACGGTTATTCCATGTATGCGTCAAGGTCTACGTTTACCTTTCAACAGGGAATGGATGGAACGACACTTTTCTTATTTGTCATATTAGGAGAACGGAGAAAGATTTTTTGCGTTATTCCATGTATGCGTCAAGGTCTACGTTTACCTTTCAACAGGGAATGGATGGAACGACACTTTTCCAGAACTATGCTTATCAATTTGCAGGAAATTGATGACGCTGATGGAACAGCTTGTGGCTTTCGTTATCCGGCTGCCAAGGTTTTCAAATTTTCCCAATTGCTGATCTAGACTTTTATTCAAAAACTAGCATTAAATCAAAGTAACGTGGAGAAACCGGGTACTTTGTTTTTATTAAATACAAAGTCTAAAAAGCCGCACTAAATACAATTTTATATTCTAAAAAGTCTAAAAAGCGGCACTAAATACAACTCTATTTATATAGTGTAATATAAATCCATAAGTAATAATATTTTGGTTTATTTAGTGACACAATAATTATATATTACTATATTTCAATGATATTTGATACAGTCAACCATATTTAACATCACCATCATTTTCAACCATAATCAACATGTTCATAACCAACTATAAACATCTCACCCAACATCTCTATAGCCAAATCAATTGGCTTTTATACCATTTTTAAAGTTAAGAATTTTAACTTCCATAATTTTATATAATAAATCTAATACTTAATATTTAAAATTATTTTAATATTATTTAAACTATGTTGCATAGTTAATATGGGCATTACACTCAACCATAGTTATCATAGGTTTCATTGTAAATCTTAATCACCTTGTGCGTCATGGTATACGAATAAACAAAAGTTACCCGTAGTCAATTTGGTTGTCTATGGTTTGATACATGGTCAATCATAGTCAACTACAGTGCACATGGATATCATGTTCAACCACAATCAATAGTAGACGTCATGTTCAACATGCACATAGACAACCATAAGCATCGTGTCCAACATGCCCATAGACAAAACATTTATACAATCATTAAAGTTAATAACTTTATATAATAAATTCAGTATTTAATATAATTTTATAATGTACACTCTTTAAGTATTTCAATATTTATTTTTTAATATAAATTTTTGTAATTTTTTATAACCTTAATAATTGTATTATAGTTTAGTAATAAAAGTTTTATGTCATTTAACTTTATATTGTTCGTAATATAACTTTAATGGTGTTTGTAATGTAATGAACAATAAATAACGTCATAATGTGAAGAACATCAAGCCTCATCACATTGTGAACACTAAAACACAATGATATAGTTGGACAAAAAAAATGTTTTATTGTCAACCTAATGATCTTCTTCAACCATAGCCCACATGGGTTCCATGGTGAACCATAGTCAATGATCTGTAAACTGTTGTGGATTTTCTACTAGATAGTTCGTTACAACAAAACTAATAAAATTATACCTAAAAATCCAAAATAACCACTATTTTAGTTATATATATATATAATTGTTAATAGCGTATGCATGCAAGTTAAAATTATGCAGAAACTATAGATGGCAAAATAAAATATCACAAACAAATTCGACACATGATATGTCCTAGGAAACCCTTTCAGGAGAAAACCCTAGCTAGAAGGTGAGGTTGCTTCGCTATCTTTCTCTGAATGAAAATATGGTCGTGAGTACAAATATGTATGGCTTGTGGTCCATGGGCTACTACAGTGTACAAATCCTCTCTGTGTTCTCTATCTCTTGCCCCTCTTGGCTATTTTTGCTTGACTCTGTACCAAATGCACTTGAAAGAGTAGAACCCCTTTTCCTTATAGTGGCCCAGTTATAACACAACCTAATAGCCTACTACTGGTTAGGTTTAACTACCTTAACTCTTAACCAGAGTTGCAATATATACTCTTCTAGAGTTTTCTTCATCATAATCACCTGGCTAGCCCAATTTTCATAAATAATGGGGGTTTTCATGGCGTCCTCTTGAATTATAGTGGTGAAAACAAGAAGGTGAACTTATAAGTGGCATAACTTTCGCATATGGACTCTGATTGAAGTGATTCTTGTGTTATTGGAAAGGTCACATTGTGTAAAGTTTTACCCCCTAAAAAATTCAACTAATTCCTTAAAAAAATACTAAAACGTTTCATATCCCATTTTTCCAAACTAAGTCTTGTCGATATAAAAAGGTCTTCTGAGTTTATTCCTCCACCCTTTCCACTCTAAAGGCATCAAGATGGATGAAAAATAATATAATGATCCAATCTAGATTAGTCATCATGGGCATCATGGTCAATAATGGTTGGTCACAATTATCTAAAAGTGAACATTGACAAAGAAAATCAATGTCACTATTCGATGAATGAAATTAACGTCATAATGTGATAAGTAACAATCATTGTCTGATTGTGTCAGCATAACATGATGCAGAAAAAATGGTGTCATAATATAATGAATGTTAAAAAACATTGCAACTTGACAAAAAAATGACATGGAAATGTGATAAACATTAAACAATGTTGCAATTTGAGAAAAAAATAACATGGCAATGTGATGAAAAAGAAACAATGTCACAATGTGATAACTAACAAACAACATAGAAATGTAATGAATAAGAAGAAACACCACATTGTGATGAACAATATACAACATTGTAATGTAATGAGCAAAAAACAACATTACAAAGTGACAAAGAACAAATGAGATCATAATTTGATGAACAATAAACAATATTGAAATTTGATGAACAATAAATGTTGTTGGAATGTGACAAACAAAAATTGATTCCATGATGTGCCAAACAATAAATGCTGTCTCAATTTGACAAGCAACATGTATCACCAGAATTTGACAAATATCAAACATCGTCACATTGGCCAAAAAAACAACATTAGAATGTGACAAACAAAACCATTTTAAACCATGGGCAACCAAGTTAAACTAAGTCAACTGTGACTATCCATTTTATCACTATGGTCAAGCATGGCCAACTACGGGCATATGTGGCTAATCATATTCAACCATAAACAACAAGGTCAATGATGGTCAACATTGTCAAGATGGCCAACCAGGAGATTGATGATGTTGATGGAACAGCTTGTGGTTTTTGTTATTCGTCTGCCAAGGTATTCAAATTTTCCCCATTGCTAATTTAAGCTGTTATTCAAACACTAGCCTTCAATGGCTAGAGGAACATGGAGGAACATCTCAATAGTTATACAATCATTAAAGTTAATAACTTTAACTTCTAGAATTTTATATAATAAATTTAATACTTAATATTAAATATAATATTAATATTAATTAAATTATGTTACATAGTTAATATGGGTATTACAATCAACCATAGGTTCCATTGTAAATCATAATCACCTTGTGCATCATGGTCTATCAATAAAACAAAAGTTACCATTAGTCAATTTGGTTGTCTATGGTTTGATACATGGTCAATCATAGTCAACTATAGTGTGCATGGATATCATGTTCAATGATCCAAGTGGATGTTAGTGGCCACCCACCTATCCCACTTGGACCCCCACAACTGTCTCTTTCAGTCTTTTCAGTTTCTTAAATTGTAGCACAGTTTACTATTTTTAGCATTTTTTCAGGTCTTGAACTTCTGGAGCCATTTTGAGGCCCTAAACGACGTTTTTTGGGAAATCTAGGGGCAATATGGGTACATGGACCGATGTTTCCCTTCCCAAAGTGGTAGTTCTTGGATAGAGGTTACCGGGTGACCCCCTGGGAAGTCCTGGTTACCGGGTGCAAGCCCCGGAAGTGATGATTGATGCTATGTGATTCATTCTCCACATTTCACTAGTTTCAATCTCACTTCTTCACCCCTATGAGCATCACCTGATGCAATGAGTGCTAAGTGAACTATTCAAAAATCATGAGAAATTAGTC
>APFE030217298.1:0-46451 GCA_000404065.3 Pinus taeda | reverse complement strand
AACCTGCTGAGAGCTACAACTCTCTCTCGTTTTTCAGTTTCTCCTGAAAGGGAGCTACAACCCCCTACTTCTTTTCAACGACCACTTTTCATAAATTTTCAAACTGGATCCATATACATCAAATGATCATCAAGTACATGTAAATTATACAGTCAGCTGCAATAACCAGATCAACAGTAACAGAACTGAACCCAGAACACCTTATCAACAAGAAAAATTCAACCAACAGAACATATTAAAACAAATACGCAGTTTTCTTTTTACTGGCCTGCGTCGCTACGCACTTCATCCTATGCTTCTCTGCGTATACCCGCAGAGTTACTTCTGCTGTACTGCGTGGCCACGCACTGCTCCTTTCACTGATCTTCGTACAGTACGCATCAAAATGTATTATCGCATCGCGTACTGCACAGTAGGTACGCACCCCTAAGAACTATTGCGCCGCGTACTATCACAGTAAGCACGCACCTGAAACACTGTCGCGTTGCGTACACACGCAATTCACCTTTGTCACCTCTGCGTACCCACGCGCTGCCCCTTCGTCTCTTTTGTGTACCCACGCATAGACCCTTTGTTTCCTCTGCGTACCCACACACTGTCACTGTCGATCACTTGCGTACCTCTAATTAGGGCCAAAATACAGTCAGATACTCAGATCTGATCTTGCGCTCGAGAGATCACCCTTCACAGATTTGCTTCCAACTTCTCTTCTAAAGATCAAGCTTTTTAAACCGAGAACCCAATATCAGATCTTAAGATATTCAATACTTAAAAGATGCCCAAGCCAAATGATCTCCTTAGCTTTATATAGTAAAGCTCTTCCTTAAATCATGGATTAATACCACGGGCCGACACCATAATAACACAAAACCGTCGGCTAGATACCATGAGAAACGCCACGAGTGGGCGCTTTTCTGTCTTGAAGTGTGTGCACTGGGGTACGCACCCCATGAATGGGTAACCCGCGTATTTGGACGCGGTCCCTACACGGTATACCTGCGGGTACGCAACTCCTGAACTGTTCTCCTGCGTACTTCTTTATTTTCATCAAAATGAGAGCCATGCCATGGGTGTTTCCATAAAGTACAACATCTGAAACATATAATCATACCAGAACCATAATTCCAACAAATTTGGCCTCATCCCCGGACACAAATTTTCCTTTCCCTTTTTCCAACAAAACCCCCAAAAAAATCAAGTCAAATCCTTGCACTTCATACCTAGCCTAAGATTAGCTTTTAAATCAGTCATCTCAAGCCCCATCGATTATCCTTTGCTGAGATTGACCCGGAGAGAGCCCTCTCCTGTCCTCATAGGGCTAGCTACGAGGTTGAGCGTGGTTTGATGTGGACCTAGAAGCTTACCTTTTCAGCCTGAGGTAAATCTGGGCTCTAACAACATGCATTGCAAGCACGTAATCAAAATCATGTGGTATCTCGACAGTGGTTCTTCATCCCATATGACAGGGAATAGAGATCTCTTCATCACATATGGAGGAGAAAGACCTCAAGCAGAACATAAAGTTTGGAGATAATGGGTGGTATAGCATGTTGGGTCTTGAAAATGTCATTCATTTCCATTACACTTTCACTATTATGTCCATTATATCACCTCCATTTCACTACTATGTCACTACATTCATCTCACTTTCATTATCATTGGACCACATTTATGTTTTCTCCAAACTTTATTCATTCTTAGCGTTTTTAAGTGAATTTGTGGTTAAAAATTAGAAAATAATGTGCATATGCTTATACCTAACAAGTGGGTTGAGATTGTTGACATGTGTACGTCAAAATGAGACTTCTAGAAGACCCTTATGTGGCACTCTAAGGCCAAATTCGAATTTGAGTGGAAAGAATCATGGGATCATGAGGATATGTGTCACATATCCTAATTGTATTGAAACTCTAAGAAGACATGTGTCTTATCAGTTCCTATTTTTATTAGGACTCTAGAGGTAGAGGGAGAGATTCATGGACTCTCATTAATGAGATGGCTTCTCATATTTTTGTATAAATAGGAGATCTTTACCCTTCATTTGTTAGCTTAGAGTTTAGAGCTTAACTTGTGAGTCTTAGCTTAGCTTGGAGTTTGTAGTTCTTCCTTGATGGCTTTTGGAAGCTTTAAAGAGCTTTGTTGTACTTTGTAATTTGAAGAATTTGAATAAAGCTTTGATGTTCTCAATATGGGAGGAGATGTGAAGTAGATGTCATGGAGCATATTAGAATGTAAGGTAGAGTAGATTTCATTTTGTAATTTTGCTTTGATTTCATCATGTCATTTGATTGTTTTCAAGTTTGATAGATTAGATTTTCCATTCATGCAATTTTAATTCATGTAAGTGTGTTCAACTGGTTGATTGTAGATTAGTTTTTCTTTACATGTTTTTGCATCAAATATTGACATGAGATTTGCCTCTCTGCTGACTTTGTTTTTTTCGCTTTTCAATTTCAGTTATGCTTTGATTTCAGTCTTGTTCATTTGCTTTGTTAGTTAGTTTAGATATCAAATTCCTCATATCATTGACTTTATCTCCTAAAGCCATAACTTAGACTACCTGGCGAGCTATCGGACTATGAATGATGTGATTTGATTTTAGCTTTATTTTTCTGCAATTAGATATCAAATTCCTCGTATCATTGACGTTATCTCCTAAAGCCATAGCTTAGACTACCTGGCGAGCTATCGGACTATGAATGATGTGATTTTATTTTAGCTTTATTTTTTTGCAATTACATATCAAATTCCTCATATCATTGACGTTATCTCCTAAAGCCATAGCTTAGACTACCTGGCTAGCTATCAGACTATGAATGATGTGATTTGATTTTAGCTTTATTTTTCTGCAATTAGATATCAAATTCCTCATATCATTGATGTTATCTCCTAAAGCCATAGTTTAGACTACCTGGTGAGCTATCATACTATGAATGATGTGATTTGATTTTAGCTTTATTTTTCTACAATTAGATATCAAATTCCTCATATCATTGACGTTATCTCTTAAAGCCATAGCTTAGACTACCTGGAGAGCTATCGGACTACGAATGATGTGATTTGGTTTTAGTTTTACTTTTCTACAATTAGATATCAAACTTCTCATATCATTGACGTTATCTCCTAAAGCCATAGATTAGACTACCTGGCGAGCTATCAGACTATGAATGATGTGATTTGATTTTACTTTTATTAGTTTGCAATTTTTGATTTGTTTGAGTGCAATAGCTTAACTTTTATTTCCGTATTTAGAGAAGCAGCAGAGATAGTGATTTCATGATCAGTAGTTCATCATTTGTTTGACAGCAGCACATTTCCATTCTTGTTTAAGTACTAATTTCATCAATAACATGTTATGAGATCTTTTGAAGTGCTAAGTTTTGGAAGTTACCATTAGGGACATAAACCTTGTCTTGAAATCTACATCCATATTTGACCTTTAAAAGTATTCTTAAGACCTTAGAATAGGATTTCCATTTGCATTAAACACTTTAGGAGATCAACAAGAACAAAACCCCAAAACAAAATAAAATCTATAAAACAATGAAGTAAGAAAAAGGTTAACTAAGCACATATGGTGCACCACACTTCATCAGTTTACGATACCCAGATTGATAATTTATGTAGAGCAATTTAAGACGTTAAATTGACTAGACATAGTGTGACCAGTATCGGTATAGTTAATTTTAATAGGGATTATGGCTCCCCTGTCAGGCTCACAGATATGATGTATGTTCAAGGACTAAAGAAAAATCTTCTTTTCATCACAGTATTGGAAGACAATGGCTACGATTTTGATATTTAGCAAAGAAAAGGTTTTCCTTAGACACATCGCCACAGGACAGGTGAAACATATCGATGCGTGAGTCAAGAACCTATATGCACTTGAGGTACAAAATACATGAAAAGCCTTGAGGAGCAAGGAAAAGGTTAGAGACTTGGTGGTTGAGAGGGAGCGTGAACTATCTCTCAACATGTAGCCTCAGAAGCAGCCTTGACAAGTTGTGGAGCAACCACAATAGGAGAAGCAAAGAGGAGGTCGAGTGGAGACATAAACTAAAGTAGAGACCTCCAATAGGTGAGAATTTTGAGCCAAGTGGGAAGAGGTAGAATATGCAGCCATGCCTCCAGGTGAGAGGTGGGGCAATGTGAAGCAATAGTTCCAAGGGTGCAGAAATTATGGAAGGATCCATTGAGGTGTTTATTTTGTCTCATGGATCATTACCTTGCTACGAGGGGCAAATAGTATTCAGTAGCAGGAGGACTAGTGTCAGTCATATCTTGAGGAGTGTAGAGCAGAGTTGACAAAAGAGCGGGAGGCTTATTAGTAGAGTAGGAGTAGCACAATTTTTCCCAATAGACAGTTGGAGACATGGTTGATTCACTTTAACTTTTTGGATGCTTTTCAGTTGCAGATATTGTAGTAGTAATAGAAACAGTGACAAGTGTTGCATGCAACACATTCAAAAGGTATTAGATCAGGATAGATTTGAATCCCTTTCTTGTTGAGAGGGAGTGCTAAAAATGGAAACAAGAAATGTTGAAAATAACACCAAGAAAATCCTAATTTAATTTTGTCTTTGAATTAAATTAGGAATAAAATTGTAATTCCATATCGCATGACAACTTGTATTAGTTAACTAAGTTAATTTGACTTAGTTGGCTCAGTTAATTCGAGTTAAGGATCTAACTTGAGTCATGTAGGGCGTCTCCTACTTTATAGGAGCCCTAGTTGTGTTTATTTTGATTTATAATTAATTAATCCAGTTTAACTGAGTTAAAGATATTTAAGCTAGTTCCAACTATTGGACGAACTAACGGGAGGTCTAGTAGTGTGATGTTGCCTGCAGTGATAACTAGTTAACTGATTATTTACTCATAAATAACTCATGCATTTCAGGTCTGAGAGTTACCCACTTGAGATTGGAGTTCAGGGACAGTGTACTATCAGTTGTACAATCATCTAAATTCTATAGGTGGTGCATGAAGTTAGAGGAAGTCCTATGAGGATTGTGCAATTCAAATTGAGGAATTTTCTTAATTAATAGGGGTTAATTCTGAAGGAAACAACGCAAGGAAATAGGGACTTGGGAAAGTGAGAAATTGATTAAGTATTGGCCTAGGCTTGTCTAGGAAGCAGTGAGACAAATAGAGATAATTCAGAGGTTGCTCAAGCTAGAGAAAATCATTGTAATCTTTTCAAATTTTCTAACTACTGCAATATAAAGATAGCAGGGGTTTTCAGATATGGCTTTCCCCGGGAAATAATTGTGTAATGAAATGATTGAATTCTTTCTCTTGTATACTTCGTGATTTTGTGATCATTTAATTTTTTTCGCTGATGAGTAGAGTAGATTCAAGTATTTTGTTTTAGAAAATCACATAAGCGGTTTGAATCTACAAAGAATTTCTACATAAATGTGCCTGTGTGAAGTCGAAGAGAATTCTCACCACGTGTGAAGTTGTTATTCCTCAACAATCGCCATCCTCACATTCATCAACAACAAAAAGGTCACAGGAACAACTCATGATGAACTTCCATTTTCTTTGGCTCACTCTCAGATGAATTGAATAGAAACCGAAGGCAACGCAAGTAGGCACAATGATCGTTTGGACGTACCAGCGGCGTAACCAAAACATTGATTAGAACTTCTCAGATTGTGAAGAAGAGAGGAGCTCACAGGAGTATTTAGGGGGTTCTCCTTAGGTTCTTCGTCACAGGATTCCACCTCATGGGAGCCCAGGCAGAGGGAGAAACCCCTAATTTGTCTCTGCACTTCAACTCTCATGGAGGCCTAGGAGTCTGGTGAGATGATGGAGCATGTAGATGAAGCCAGTTTTTCCTTGGACAGTTTAAATCTAGGACAACCCCCGAGGATTCAGCATGCAAGCCTTGTTTCTTTACTTTCGATTTTTAGTATTGTGCGGCAAAGGTGCCTTCTGAGAACACAAGGGTAAGCGTTATATTATTTTAAATTACCATTAATTTTCTTGCTATTTTAGTTGATTTCCTCATGATAAAATATGAGCGTTGGGTTTTGTATAAGATCTTCCCAAGGGTTGTACATGATGTTGGAAGTTTGACAATAAATTATGTAAATTTGGGTAAAAATGTAACTAGTTAGTTTTATACCGAAATAGAAGTTATGTAACGGAGGAGGCTTGTATAAAACTAGTGAATGCCCGAGAAATGTAATCATGGAGAATCATTGTTGAATTAATAGAGATTCCAATCCCTTGCACCGTGGATGTTTCCTTGACACCTTGTTAAGGTTTTACCATGTAAATCCTACATGTTTCTTGTGTGTTTGGTTTATGTTTTCCAATTAGTTATAAATCTTTCTTGGTCAATGTATAACTGAATGTGTATTTTCTTTCATCATTTCCCTATTCGAACAACAAATGGTATCAGAGCCAATGAGGTTGAGTTGGGAGGTCTTGGAGAGCACAAGGTAAAATCCAAAGGTATAGGGTTGAATGTAGTGTGTGGGTCTCGTGATTCTGGAGAGGTGAAGCCCACAGTGACGCCAGACCTGTTGCAAGTCGAGCGCTGGTGCAAAAAGCATTCAATATTGTTGATTTTTCCATAATTTCTACTCTTTGCGTGAAGAGGCCAACACCGAATTAGCCTATATTCTCTGCATGAAGAGCTATTCTGCGTGCAAGAGATGTTATCATACCACGAATTCTGCACCCTGTGTACGTTTTCTACCTGAACCTTTGCACTGCTAGAGTTGTTTGCTCTCTGTGTGGTGCGTATTGGTTGGTCGAGGGGGGGGAGGAGCTAAACGTGGAATGGTGAAGGGCCACAAACCCTGCCTATGTGAAGACCAGAGCCCTTTGTATTTTTCCTGACCACCGTTGTTGCCTGCGTGAAGACCAGAACGCTTTGTATTTTTCGAGACCATTGTTGTTGCCTGCGTGAAGACCAAAGTGCATTGTATTTTTCCAGACCACCATTGTTGCATGCGTGAAGACCAGAGCGCGTTGTATTTTTCTAGACCACCATTGTTGCCTGCGTGAAGACCAGAGTGTGTTTTGTTGAGTGTTAAAGCGTGTCTCTACATGCTGGAGCAGAGGCTCTGTGTGTATTCTCTAAAGGGAGGTTCTGTTGCGTGAAGGTGCGGGCTCTCTACGTGAGGAGAACTCTGACCTATGTGTCTGACCTCTGTGTTCGTTGAATGGCTATGTTGATTGCGTGCTGCCAGAATTTGGAATGGTGAAGGAAGAGTAATATTGAAAGACTGTGTACCCCATGTTGTCAGAAGTGTTGCCAAACCAGAGCTTGCGTGCTGCCTGCCAGAGGCATGGTGTGTGGATCCAGGTAATTTGTTAAATCTGAGAGAAAAAAAATTTACAGAAATTTCTTTTTAGAAATTTGTGAAAAACAAGGGGTGAATTTGTTTAAAATTGAAGGAAAGGCTTTATTTAAATTGAAGGAAAAAAAAACATTAAAGGGTTTTATCCATTTAAATTGAAGGAAAGGAAAACAAAGGTTGTTTTTTAATTTGAAAAAAAAAAGTTATGTTGAAAGGTTGCTTGGAAAAATCTGTTGAAGGGTTGGGAGAATTATTTTTTTTTTTTTACAAATTTTTTTTTGAAGAAAAATATAAACCCTAGTTGAAAGACTAAAGATTGAAACCCTAGAAAAATGGCCAAGATGTCGAATGCAAAATTCGAGGTGGAGAAACTCACTGGAAAGAGAAATTTTGCTCTTTGGAAACTAAAGGTTAGGGATCTGCTTGTGCAACAAGGGTTGCACAAGGCATTGGATGGGGCAACTAAGAAACTTGCAACCATGACTACTTCAGATTGGGGGGACTTGGATGCTCGAGCTCTCAGTACCATATGGTTATGCCTAGCGGATGAAGTTATCTTCAATATTGTTGAAGAGACTACAGCTTTAGGATTGTGGGACAAACTGGAAAAACTCTATATGAAAAAGTCATTAACCAACAGAATTTCTGTGAAAAGATAGTTGTGCAGTCTTCAAATGAAAGAAGGTTCAAAAGTTGCAGAACATTTGAATGTTTTTAATACACTTATATGTCAATTAACAGATATGGAAGTTAAAATTCAGGAAGAAGATAAAGCCATAACCTTGTTATGTTGTCTGCCCGAACCATGGGATCACTTCGTAACTTCAATCAGCTTGAGCAATATTGATTCTTTGAAGTTTGAATCAGTTGTGGGAGCTCTCTTGTCTGAAGAAATACAAAGGAAATCCAGTACTGAAACAGTTGCATCAGAAGCCATGGTATCTAGAGGATGCTCAAAGGAAAGAGGAGAAAAACCAAGGGGGTCTTCCAGATCTAAATTGAAGGGATAGAAGTGTAAGGAAAAATGTTGGCACTACAATAAGGTTGGACACTTGAAAAAGACTGTTGGAAACGAAAAGAATCTGATAACCCGAAGAAGGAAGCGAATCAGGTCGATTCAGGTATGATAGACAAAGTTTTATCTGCTGAAGAATTATGTGTGATAGATGAAACTTCACTTGAATGTAATGTCTCTCAGCATTTAGAAAGATGTATGTTAGACTTTGGTGCTTCTCATCACATGTGCCCACAAAGAAATTGGTTTACTTCATATGAAAATGTAAATAGTAGTTTTGTGTTTATGGGTAATAATGTATCATGTCAGACTGTTGGGATGGGAAATATTAGGATTAAGATGTATGATAACACAGTTAGAACATTAACTAGTGTTAGACATGTACTTGATTTGAAAAAAAAAAATTGATTTCTTTGGGAGTGTTGGATTCAGATGGTTATAAGTTTACAGGTTAGGATGACGTCTTGAAAGTCTCTAAAGGAGCCCTAGTGGTTATGAAAGCAGAAAAGGTTGGAAATCTTTACAAGATAAGAGGAAGTACTCAGGTCGGTGAAGCAGCATTTGCATTAGAAAAGGAAGAAGTAGGTACTCGTTGATGGCATCAGCGATCAGGTCATATGAGCGGGAAAGGTCTTCAGATACTGATGAAACGTAAATCTCTTCCTGATCTAAAATCCTTGAAGTTAGATTTTTGTAAACATTGTGTGTATGGAAAATAGTGTAAACAAAGATTTAAAGTTGGAAATCATAATAGTAAAGATATTTTAGACTATATTCATTCTAATCTGTGGGGGCCATCCCCTGTTGTGTCATATGGAGGTGCTCTATATTTTTTAACGTTTATTGATGATTTCTCCAATAAAGTTTGGGTCTTTATGCTAAAATGAAAGCTGATGTATTCAATGTCTTTAAACAATTTAAATCAATGGTAGAGAAAAGAACAGGCAAATCTATTAAATGTTTAAGAACTGACAATGGTGGTGAGTTCACTTTAATTGAATTTGAACAATACTATAAGGATGAGGGAATTATTAGACACAAAACTGTTGTTTATACTCCTCAGCAAAATGGTGTTGTTGAGCATATGAAACAGACTCTTATGGAAAGAGCCAGAAGCATGATCAACAATACTAACTTCAAAAAGAGTTGTGGGCAGAAGCAGTATCTATTGGTTGTTATTTAGTTAACAAATCACCTTCGGTAGCAATTAATTGCAAAATTCCTTAAGAAGTTTGGACAGGCCAGTCTTGTGATTATTCACATTTGAGGATATTTGGTTGTGATGCTCATTCTCTTATTCCTAAAAATCAATGTTCAAAATTAGATCCAAAATCGAAGTGTTATGTCTTTGTTGGGTATGACTATGCAGTGAAAGGATAGAGGTTGTGGGATCCTACATTGTGGAATATAGTCATTAGTCGAGATGTAACATTTGATGAATCTTCTTTTTTAAAATCAAATGTTGAAAGAATTGAACAGGAACAGGTATCGCCAAATTAACGAGTTTAGTTGGAGGTTAGGCCTTTTAGTGACAATCAAAAGGAAGTAGAGACTTCTGGAGAAAAAGGTGTTGAAGACACAAAGGAAGTTGTCGAAGCTTCTGAACCAGTTCAAGTTTCTGAATCAGTTCAGCAACCAATCACTCTAAGAAGGTCTACAAGGGAAAGAAAAACTCCCAAAAGGTATGAAGATTTTGCTTCATCTTTTGCTTTGATTACTGAAGATGGGTAACCTTCTTGTTATCAAGAAGCAGTAGATGATACAGATAGGGAAAAATGGAAAATGGCTATGGAAAAAGAAATGGATTCCTTAGCCAAGAACAATACCTAGGATGTTGTAGAGCTTCCTGAAGGGAGAAGTGTTGTTGGATGAAAGTGGGTCTTCAAACTGAAACGGAAAGTTGATGGAAGTATCAAAAGGTATAAGGTGAGAATGGTAGCAAAAGGATACTATCAAGTTGAAGGTATAGACTTTCATGAGATTTTTTCTCCAGTTGTAAAACTTGTTTCTATTCGTACTGTGTTGGCACTAACTGCGTTACTTAATCTTGAGTTAGAATAGTTAGATGTTAAAACAACATTTCTACATGGTGATTTGAATGAAGATACATATATGGAACAGCCAGAAGGTTTTGTATAAGGTCGCAGCAGAAGATTAGTTTGCAAGCTCAGGAAATCATTGTATGGTCTAAGCCAATCTCCCAGACAATGGTACAAGAAGTTTGATTCCTTCATGATGAGCCAGAAATTTATAGAAGTGAGTATGATCATTGTGTATACTTCAAAAGTTTCAATGGCATATTCATTATCTTAGCTTTGTATGTTGACGATATGCTTATTGCAAGAAAAATCATGGAAGAGATCAATAGGTTAAAGGCTCAGCTCTCTAGGACGTTTGATATGAAGGATCTTGGAGCAACAAAACATATCTTGGGCATGGAGATACACAGAGATAGGAAAAATGGTAAGCTTTGGTTATCACATCAGAAGTATGTGGAGAAAGTACTTGAAAAGTTCTCTATGAACAATGTGAAACCTGTTAATGTTCCACTAACTTCCCATTTTAATCTTTCTTCGGTTTTGAATCCTAGAACCGATGAAGAAAAGCAGTATATGTCTCATGTACCATATGCAAATGTTGTAGGAAACTTAATGTATGCGATGGTATCTACAAGACTTGAAATTTCACATGCAGTTGGAGTTGTCAGCATGTTCATGGAAAATCCAGGTAAAGAACATTGGGAAGTAGTGAAATGGGTGCTTCGATATCTAAGAGGCACAAGTGACCATTGCATCGTCTTTAATGGTAGTGAAGGTTCAATCTGTGGATATGGAGATGCTGACTATGCGGGTGATTTGGAAAAAAGAAGATCTACTACAGGTTATGTCTTTACTCTTACAAGTGGAGCAATTAATTGGATGTCAAAGCTTCAAGAAATAGTTGAGTTGTCCACTACCAAAGCTGAATATATAGCTAGTTCATATGCCAATAAAGAAGCAATCTGGTTAAAGGGTCTGCTCAATGAGATTGGAAGGACGCAGGAGAAAGTGAATGTACTTTGTGACAGTCAAAGTGCTATTCACTTGGCTACAAATCCTGCTTATCATAGCAGAACCAAGCACATTGATGTAAGGTATCATTTTCTGATACATGTGATTGATGGCGGAAAAGTAGCTCTTCAAAAGGTCCATATGCGAGAGAATTGTGCAGACATATTCACAAAGCCAGTTACAGTAGAGAAGCTGCGATGGTGTTTAGCTTCTCTTGGCTTGCAGAAAAGATGATGAATGGGCATGGGCAAGGGATTAGGAAAATTGTTGTCAAGGTGGAGTTTGTTGGAAGTTTGACAACGAATTATGTAAATTTGGGTAAAAATGTAACTAGTTAGTTTTATACCGAAATAGCAATTTTGTAATGGAGGAGGCTTGTATAAAACTAGTGAATGCCCGAGGAATGTAATCGTGGAGAATCATTGTTGAATTAATAGAGATTCCAATCCCTTTCCCCGTGAATGTTTCCTTGACACCATGTCAAGGTTTTACCACGTAAATCTTGCGTATTTCTTGTGTGTTTGGTTTCTGTTTTCCAGTTAGTTATAAATCTTTCTTGGTTAATGTCTAACTGAATGTGTATTTTCTTTCATCATTTCCCTATTCAAACAACACAGGATGCAATTATAATAACCGTTTTTGAGTTTTTCATGAATTTCGAGAACATATGATGTAATTACAAATAGCAGTATAAAAGCATATTTCTAGTGGGTTTTTGAAGAGCACGGGACATGATTGTAAACATCAGTAGCACAGCACATTGTATCCATTTTGATTCCTCTTTAATTGTTTAATAATTTAATGCAAATAGAGTTTCAGCAATAACTAAGAACAATGTATTTATTTCAGTTCTCAATGTATCTATCGATTTATTTTTATTTTTATTTTCTGAAAACATGGGATGTAATTGTAAAATCATATTTGTAGTTGAGTTTTTTCGAGTGCACGGGATGTGATTGTACAATGTAAAATATCAATAACATATCACATTTTACCCATTTGGTTTTTTCTTAAGTGTTTAAGCATCTAATGCAAATAGAGTTTATGCAGTAGTAAAGAACATTATACCCTTTTCGGTTGATTCTCCCAAGACATAAAATCAAAATTATATAATTATTCAACCATACACCAGTCGAATGGTGTATAAATAAGTCGACATAAATCTTCAATTGAAACATTAAAAAGTGCTCGCAATTGAAATAAATTAATTGATGATGCAAAATTGATCACTAGCAATAGCACTATTAGAAAGAAGCAAATGCATCATAATTAGAATGCACATGCGTTTGAAACAAAATTGTGTTTCATAATTGGACACCATCCTATAGTTAAAATATTTATAGCCATATCAACATTGCAAAAGGGGATGAAACAAATTGATTGTTTCTATTGTTTGGTTGTGGAAATGATTTGAACGATGCTCATATCACTACTGTGGAATGGAATGAAACAAATCAATTGTTTCATAATTGGATAGGACCCTATAATTGAAACAATTTGGTCGATAACCATATCACTACTGCAAAGAAAATATATTAGATCACTTATATTTGCTCGATAACCATATCACTAATGCATAAGAAAATGTATCACATCACTTATATTTGTGGACAGGAATATGCAACAAAACCAAATTGAGTTTTAATGGGTGGTAATCCTCAGTTATCATGTATAATAACAATATTGTATTTGATTTGGTTGGTGTAAACATGATATCATTCTATGTAGTGTTTTTCATTTCCATTTGATTAATGCATTGTCACGCGATATTTTTTTTTAATGAAATACGATATTATTTGAGTGGGTTAAAGCTATATTTTTGTCATTGCCATTTTGTTGGACACCTAATCCTCTAGGGGTTGGTGTGGAAACTGAACAGTCAAAGGGAGTCCAAGACACCACTTGGAATATTAAACCAAGGGTCACTAGACTTGTATAAATATGTATCATTGTGAATAATAATGTATTCAAAGTTGATCATGCATATCTTCTGTCTTCACCATAATTTTGTTTAACATGGTATCAGCGCAGGTCGTTAGATCTACCTCTTTGCTTATCTTCCAGTTTTTTTGTGCCAGTCTTCTCATATCAAATATTTCTACTCAGTAGTAACTCCTATGTGAATATTGTAGCTGCTCTAAGGAGCACCAACAACCTATACTATATCTATCTAAAACCTATTTTCATGAAGTTTTAGGGGTCAAAGAAACACTCTCTTCCATTGCAGAATTGTCGCTCTGCCATTTTGGGCACCACTCTATCTATTCTTATCTTGTCTAACATGATTTATCCTTTGCTAGCATTGTATACATAACACATCAACATTCCCTTCACCCTAAGTTACTCCTCTCTGCCTCAGAAGTACCCCTATGTCCAATAGATGTTTTTTGAAAACAAGTATCATTGGTATGACAGGTTGACCATGTTTGGAGAAACAATAAAAATATTTTTCACAAAATATCATATGATTCCTTGGATTAAGATCATTTGGAAATTTTCCCTAGATCATCCATGATTTTACAAAGGAATCATATATTTCAACTATCTTTGCATTTGAGTCGCTTCTTCTTCCGATGACAACCACTTTGTAGATATGTAACCTCATATTATTATTATCATTTGTAGTGCTAGTTTCCAAGATTGTGGGATAATCCGTGTTTTGGATGTTATGGGTGGTAGTTTGATTGGCGTTCGCCCATAAGGATTGCAAACATACAAGGAAGCTCGACCTCCAAACGGATCACCCATCACTACTAGTAACCTCCCTAAAGTTGATCCTCATCAAAGTACCTAATCATCATCTCTAGATAAAAAATTAAAGCGAGAAGTTGGGATCCCAAGTTCCTCTATAGAATAAATAGGCCTAACAACGCTCTCTGGAGACTTTAGGCCATAGAATTGGCCAAAAATTCCTTCTGCAAATCCTTCAACAATGCATTCCACCCCTAGCAATCAGCAGAACCTAACCACTCCACCTAATTTGTGATTCCCATAAATATTTCCATTTGGATCAGTCGATCTTAGACAATGAGCTCAAGAGATTTGCGAACAATGTTGTATGGTCCATAGAATCTGAGTTCCATTGACAGTCAAAGGTCCGCATTGGAAAGTGAATGATCAAAAGTAAATTTTTTCCACGCATAACACTAGCTAACTGTGTTTCTTCCTGCATTCAATCAAACAATTAGCATGGAAAATGTTTTGTCTATGTTTTATATTCAATCCCATCAGGTGTATCTTTTTTCTCCCTCCTCGAAACATTGAGGTTGCATTTGATAA
Organism: Pinus taeda; assembly: GCA_000404065.3. Lineage (NCBI taxonomy): Eukaryota > Viridiplantae > Streptophyta > Pinopsida > Pinales > Pinaceae > Pinus > Pinus taeda. Next base: position 31,788 of record APFE030217298.1, on the reverse strand, counting down.
TACTTGTCAATGGCACAATGAATATGCCAAATGTGTGTGATCAGAGTCTGCTTGCCAATATCCCTGTATGAGGTCGTTCTTTACATAACATGAAGTAGTTTTTCATAAGAGAGAAGTGATTTGTTTATGTTTGTGTATATCAGCTCATGTGAATTAGGTATAGTTAGCATATTCATTAATTCATGTGAAAATATCTTTGGCACTCTTGACTCAATACATAGGTCGTTGATTTAATTATGGAACCCTATTCTTTTTGCATGAATAAAATCTCGTAAGGAGGTCAATTTGTTGTGATATCATTAAAATCATGCTTGGAATTCCCATACTTCTAGTTGTTACAAGTGCTCCAAAGGAAAAATACATATTGGACTTTATTTTTGAATCTTATATCCAACAAATCGAGATTGTATTGGGAGATATTGCTCCATAACTTGATGTGCGTACCACTTATGGTCATAACAAGATTCATGAATACATCATAGATAATAAACCACTAGCCTATAAAAGATATCATTTATGTGATATTGGGAGATTTTTGTAGTTTTGTAAGCTTATGGGAGCATTTTCAATTGAAGGCAACATTATTTCCGAAGTCGATTTTGTGCTTTAAGAAAAATGGGAAAAATTGGTAATTTATTAGAGTTATTGAGAACTCTAATCATGGCTACCACTCAAATCACATCCAAAATCAGCAAGGATTTTCCTACTGATATCCACAGTTACTTACAAAATGCGTAGGAAAAGTTTGATTTTTTGCCACTAGAATAATAGCTTCAACGAGGAGAATTAAAATAGAAGAATTGTCATTTTGAACTTGTTTTTGTTCATAAAATTGAGACAAAATCCCATCAACTACCAAAAAGTAATCATATCATTGAGATTAATATTGATTTAGATGTAGTACCCATCTCAAGAGCAGAGTTGCATGCAGAAGTAGAAATTTAGCATATGCTTCCCAAGCCCATCATTAGACCTTGGGAAGAGCTTGTCCATAATAAGCATAGAATTGGTCTTTGATATGACAAGGATGCATCCTTTCATATTCTAGATTACTCAAAGCCCATCTAGTTTCAGGGTGTTGGATTTCTTCATGACAGTTCACCTTCAAATGTTCCAAATTCTAGCCCTCTTCCACAGCAACCACAATAGATTATTAAACACCAACATTGTGACTGAGTTGGCCATATGAAATATCACCCTTTTGATCTTCATCCATGTGAGAATTCTCATAAAACCACTCATTATTCAAACAGATACTTCAAAAACAAGACTCGTGCAAGAACAAAGATTCATCTTGGATGGATCGCTTCTTGGCAATGGGCTTCAACAGCCAAGAAGATATTTCAGTCATATGTCAAAACTTGTTCTAGAGTATATAACAGTCTTGCAGTTGAGTTTTATTCATATTCTCACCTTGTATCTTACAGGGGGGGAAGTGATGGTCATATACAAGCTTCAAAGGCACACCAAGCGAGCCTGAGACATAACCTACCATACCAGATTCAAAGTTGTAGCCAAAGATAGAGGTGCCCTTAAGCATGCCTTTGGTTGGTGGTAAGCCTTAAACCATCTATGCGGGGCTCATATGATATAGGTGGATATTGGTGGCCAACCTCCTATTCCACTTGAACCCTCATCATTGTTTCTTTCAATTTTTCAGTTTCCTTAATTGTAGAACAATTTACTATTTTTGGTAGTTTTTCGGGTCCTATACTTCTGGAGCCGTTTTGAGGCCCTAAACGATGTTTTTTTAGAAACATTACTCTGCAATTAATAGGAAAATCATCTCGCGCTTGTATTCCTCCAAGATATCTTTCCAGCGAGGTATCATACGCATAAATCGGAGATAATATGACCAAGTTACAACCCTAGGAATTGGGCTACCCAACTAACCCCAACGGGGCCCATAAACTCTTAGTGTTACATCTCCTCAAGTTGGGGTTTTGGTTGTTTAGGGTTTTCTCTTATATTGTTCAATAATAAAAAGACCCTTGAGCCTCATTGTAACTCAGTTCAGAGGCATGTAGCCCCACATCTCTTCTCAGAGATAAGATAACATCGCCCAAGCTATCTTATTTCCATTTTGTTTGTAAACATAGTTCAATATTTTTCTATTAACGAAATTAAGTGGTTTTATGTTGTATCTCTGTGTTTATGATAATATATGTAAGTTGTTGCATTCCTATTAAGTTCAGATCAATAGTATTTGAGTGTTCTTCTCTTTCTCTATTTTTCTTTGCATGCCCCAAATGAGGTCAGGGTATAAGGATTTAGGGCTCGATCTGGTTGAACCATTGCAATATCAGCCTCACAAAACCCGACGACCTCCCATGGCAGAAGAAAAGGATGACGAGGGGGCAATAGATCCTTTCAAAATGTTGCTCAAGGAAACCCTCGAGCGACAGAATGAGGTGATGATGTATAATTTTGCCCAGATCCTTCAATAACTACCCACAGGCAATGCATCTTCATCTAACAGCCACTCTAGAGGTGCCACTCCTTTTAAGGTACAAGTTAACTTTGATATTCCCATATTTGAAGGCTTGATAGATGTAGACATTGTAGATAAATGGTTAAATCTGTTGGAAGGATATTTTTCAGTTCATGACTTTTCCAATCGGAAAAATATTACTTTTTCACTTCTCAAAGCTACCCCACACATCAAGGACTGATGGGAAACCTACTTTGAATATAAGGACGAGAGTGAACCCTTATTTTTTTCAACCGCACCCACTTGGAATTCTTTCCGAGATTCCATCAAGGAACAATATTACCCTGTCGAGAGCTATGAAGATAAATACATAAAGTGGACCACGCTATGGTAGGGAAGGGACCAACATGTGCCAAATTTCACAAATACTTTCCATACCATTCGCACAGAACTGGGTACCAAGGATACTGAGTGAAATTTGGCACTCAAGTACTGCAGTTGTCTACACAAGTACATCTAGGACGAGATAGAGTTCCTAGACATATCCTGCTCGGTACGGCATATCAGTACACCATAAATATTGAGAAAAAATTTAAACAGAAGAAGTGGGACTTTGTATCTGCAAATCTAAGGCAAGGGAAAGGTGCTCCCAAACCACAAAACAAAGGACCAAGCCAAGGCGAGGCTACCCAGGACAGCCCACCGAAGCTGGAAACAAAGAACAACACCACGAAGACGAAGAAGGACACAAGAAAATGGCGTGAGTTCCATAAGAGCTCCGCTCACAATAAAAGTGAGTGTCAGGCCAAGCAATCACTGATGGATGAGCTGAAGGCATCCAAATCAGACATAGTTCTGACTCTGAAACAGATTCTGATAAGGGAACTGATAAAGGGAAGCAGATCATTGATGTGGAGCCCAATGCCACCATGGCCACCACAAAGATCCGGAAAATTGAGCCTGAAGATCCAGAGGAGGGGGAATGTCTCTTCCACTCACAGATGTCGGTGAAGGGTTCTCCATAGTAGTTCATTGTTGACAACAAGAGCCAAAAGAACCTCATTTTAGTAGAGGTCGTGAAGCAATTTGGCCAAAAGAATACAACACATCTAGAGTCGTACACCATCGGGTGGCTTTACCAAGGACGAGATCTTTATGTCAACCAGCAATGTCACCTTCCCTACAATATCAAGCACTTCACAGATGAGGTACTGTGTGACATTTCTCCTCTTGAAGTCTCTAATGTATTGTTAGGACAACCAAACTTGTGGATGCGAAATGTTGTATATTAGTCTTGACATCATTCTGTGATTATTACTTTGGCTAATAAGTTGTACGGGATACTAGAGGTAGCCCCGTCTACCACCATCTCTTTGATCACTGCAAAGAAATGCTGTAAGATCATTTCCCATAACAAGAAATTTATTTTTCTTATGATTTGCCCCCAAGGTAAGAAGAATTTTGTGGCAACGGATTCCAAGCAAGGCTCCTCTCCACAGCAGCAGCAGATGGATAAGGTCGTGGAGGAATATAGGGATATTTTTCCCCACCAACAGGGGTATCTTTGTATTTTCAGGTCAACCACTTCATCGATATGACCCTAGGCGCGTTGTTGCCCAATGGACCAATCTATCGATGCTATGTTCTGGAGAACAATGAGATCAAGAGGCAGATTCAGGAACTACTATAGAAAGGGCACATCAAGCCAAGCTCATCACCCTGTGGGAGCCCGATTGTATTGGTACAAAAGAAGGATGGTACCTAGAGGCTTTGTATTGACTATCGGTGGCTAAACAAGATCAATGTCTGGAATAGGTACCCAATCCCGTGAATTAATGAACTTCTAGACCAACTCAAGGGGGGGGGGGAATATTTCAGCAAGATTGACTTGAAGTCAGGTTATCACTAGGTGCCTATCGAACCCTCCGATGTGTGGAAGACTTCCTTCAAATCCAAGGAGGGCCTTTTCAAATGGTTGGTCATGCTGTTTGGATTGATGAACGCCCTTGCAACCCTCACGAGACTGATGGACGACATCTTGCGACCCTTCACCAATGGATTCGTAGTGGTGTATTTAGATGACAACTTGATTTGCATCCAAAGTTAGGAAGAGTACCTTCACCATATTCGACATGTCCTTCAAACCCTTCGACAACACAAGTTGTGTGATAACTTGGAGAAATGCACCTTTGGCCTAACCCAGGTTCAATATCTTAGGTACATCATTGTGCACAAGGTGTACATGTGGATGTATCCAAGATACAAGTCATTTGGGATTAGCCAACCTCAACCACTCTAACAGAGCTCTGCAACTTTTTGGGTCTTGCCAATTTCTACCATAGGTTCGTGTTGTGATTCTCTCATATCACTTAGCCTTTAATTAAAGTCACCAACGACATAGAGAAAGAAAATTTATTTTGGTTGGAAACCCAACAATGAGCGTTCTCTGAGTTGAAGAATCGTCTCTGTTCTGCACCAATGCTTACTTTACCATACCTGCAACAACCATTTGATATTGAGACATATGCCTCCGACTATGCTATTGGTGTGGTTCTTACTTGGCATGGTCATCCAGTGGCTTACCAGGACACTTTTAGACACAGTCTGTAAGTACTCCACTTACAACAAAGAAATTTATTCCATTGTGTAGGTTTGCCACCAATGGAAGCATTACATTCTCGGGAAGGAAATAGTGATCCACACAGACCACCGGCCTCTACAGTTCATATAGACACAAATGAAGTTGCAGAATGATCGCCATCAGAAATGTTCCACCTATCTACAATAGTTCCATTTGAACATTAAGTATGAGAAGGGAAACACCAATAATGTCATTGATTGCCTCAGCCGACCACTGGCCATGGCGCTAATCATTGTGCTCGACTCCTTTTGGCATGAGACACCAAGGTGGTAGCATATTTACAAGAGTGATCTAGAATTCGATAGCATATATCGAACACTCCTGGAAGGGAAGAAAGTTCCAAATTTTCACCTTCACGATGCACTATTATTCCACTTGGGACATGTTTGTGTTCCTTCAAGTGAGTGTGCCAAGATGATTTGGGAAGCGCACTACAGTCAAGTTGCTGACATTTTAGAGTAGAGAAAACAATGGCGGTATTGTAGAAGTATTTTTATTGGTCGAAACTTTGTCGAGATGTTGGGAAGTAAATTAAATGTTGCACCACCTACGCCATTGCCAAATCAACCATCAAGAAGCAAGGCCTGTATATTTCTCTACCTACTCCTATTCGGCCTTGGGAATCTGTCTCCATGGATTATATGTTGTGTCTTCCTTCTACTAAGCATGGAAACAATTGTGTTTGTGTGGTTGTTAACAGATTCTCTAAGATGGCCATCATTGCAGTTTGCAAGAAGACTATCACAACAAAGGCCACTGCTAAGTCGTTCTTCGAGTGAGTGTGGGTACACTTTGGGATCCCACAGTCCATTATCTTAGATTGAGATAGGTAATTCTTTAGTGCATTTTGGTCAAGTCTCTATTCGATGTTGGATACAAAACTGACTAAGTCCACGACTTTCCATCCCCAAACTGATGGCCAAATAGAGGTTGTCAATAGCATGACCGTACACATTATGCGCATGTACAACTCGAAGCATCCACGCACATGGGATGAAAGTCTCCCCTATGTCCAACACAGCTACAATAGAGTTCTCCATAGCTCAAAAAACCACAACCCCTTTTAGGTTGGGTTGGGATTTCAGCCATTATGCCCCATTGATGTATCCATACCATTTGCAGCCACTTAAGTAGATTTAGCTCATGTGCAGTCCGAAGCTGAAAGGGATATCAACTTCATTGAGCACATTCAACACATCTGGCAACAGGTCCATGATATATTGGAAAAAGATAATGCTAAGTACAAGCAACACCATGATCAACATCGAGTGTCCCAAAAGTTCCAATTGGGCGACAAAGTTTGGCTACATTTGCAGAAGGAGCGACTTGCTAGAACCCACCACAAGCCTCACCCGCTCTGATATGGGCCATACACCATCACCAAGGATGACGGTGATAATGCCTTCTAGCTCAACATCCCATCATTCTTTGGTCTGCACCAAGTTTTCAATGTAGATCGCCTTCGGCCATACTGTCCATCATTGTTGGACACATCTGACATTGCATAATAGTTCACACCAACAAGGCTCAACCCAGCCTGCATGGAACATGCCACAACTAATCAGATCATGGACGCACAGATCAAGAACACTCGGAAACAGAGGATATAGCTATATCAAGTTGTCAAAGGGCCAACTCCTTCACCAAGGCAAATGGCTCACCAGGGACCAAGTTCAGCAGAAGTTTCCTCATCTCATGGAGGAACTCAACGTAATGGGGACCATTGCTTCCTAACGGCGGAGGACTAATCTAGGTGTATATTGGTGGCCACCCGTATTCCACTTGGACTCTCGTCATTGTTTCTTTCATTTTTTTCAGTTTCCTTAATTGTAGCACAATTTACTATTTTTGGTAGTTTTTGAGGTCCTGAACATATGGAGCTGTTTTGATGCCCTAAACGACGTTTTTTTGGAAACATTTCTCAATAATTCATATGGAATTTTCATTGGTTACTATATTCCTCTAAGATATGTTTCTAACGAGGTATAATATGCATTAAACAGACATAATATGACCAAGTTACGAGGTTGGGAAGTTGGTTGCCCAACTGACCCCAACAAAGCCCATAAATTCTTAGTGTTACATCTCCTTGGGTTAGGGTTTTGGTTGTTTATGGTTTTCTCTTATTGTTCAGTAATAAAAAGGCCCTTGAGCCTCATTGCAACTCAGTTCAGAGGCATGTAGCCTCCACATCTCTTCTCAGAGATAAGCTACCATCACCCGAGCTATCTCATTTCCATTCTGTTTGTAAGCATAGTTACATATTTTTCTATTAATGAAATGAAGTTTTTTTATGGTACATCTCCGTGTTTATGATTATACCTATAAGTTTTTTCATTCCTATTTAAATTCGGATCATGGTACCTCCATTTTCAGGTTGACCTTCTCCCTCTTCAAATAATTAGGGACACTTCCTCTAGTAGAAGACTTCAAATTCTTATCAGTTCTGGAAGAGTTCCAAGAATTTCATTAAGAATTCCAGAGTTGGTGGTCATCTTTAAACCATTGTAGGTTATAGACCTCCATTTTCCAGGTTGAAGGTCACCCTCTCAAAATCATTAGGGACACTTACTCTAGGAGAAGATTTCAACGTCTTGCCAGATTTGGAAGAGTTCTAGGAACTGCATTAAGTGTTCCAGTGTCGGTGTTCATCCTTAAACCACCCCCTTATACCAACATTTTAGAGACACATTCAACCTAGTGTTTCCATGCATATTGTTGCACATTTTGTATTACATCTCTCTTCTTGGACTCATACATACCCCTTCGGATTAAGGCAGGTATGTTGAACACCTAATCCTCTAAGGGTTGGCATGGAAGTTGAATAATCTAAGGGAGTCCAAGAGACCATTTGGAAGATGAAACCAAGGGTCACTAGACTTGTATAAATATGTATCATTGTGAATAATATTGTATTCAAGATTGATCCTTCATATCTTTTGTCTTCGCCATAGTTGTGTTTAACACATTTGATTCAAATATTGAGAGGTGATATGTTTTAGTTTTGGTGAATTTTTTTTATTTTTAAAGCAAATATGATATTATTTGAGTGAGTTAATCTTATATTTTTTTCATTGCCATCTGATTGTATTTTCGGGTGATATTTTTTATTTTGAAATGAAATATGATATCATTTAGGTGATATTTTTTTTAAATGAAATTTTATATTATTTGAGTGAGTTAATCCTATATTTTCATTTTGGTTGTAAGTTTTACACAAAGAATATAGTATGTTCCTATTTCAAATGATAAGCAAGTGAAAAAAAAATGTGATATTGGTGGGTAAAGATACCCAACACGTATTGCTAACCCAACCTATACATCTACAAAATAAATGTACGAGTTCACGACAAATTCAAAATGGTTTCATAGGATTTAGATTTATAGAAAAATAATTTTTTTTTGCAATATGCATATGAGGTTGTTGATTTTGGAAATAAAGGTCTTACCCCTTTTGACTGATGAAAGACTCAACATTTCTTTTGCAATGGTGACACATAGAAAAACCCTTCTACAACTTAGGGAAAGAGAGGAGTTGATAAGTTGTGAAAAAAGGCTCGTTGTTTTTTTACTTTTAGTTGTTTTATTCAACATTAGTTATTACATTCATAGGATCTATACATTCATGGAACTATACCCTATCATCCATGTCTGCGTGTCACATCTAGCTCTCCTAAAATCTCCTCCCTCAAAGTTATATACACTTCAAAAGTTATATTTTGTATTGACATTATTAACAAGATAATACTATTGTTATTCTCAAAGGATGAAGTGCATTAGTGAATCGTCTCCCTTTCTCAATTACCAAGGTAGCAATGAGGCATTCTTCAACATGGTTGCATATTTTTTATAGATAAGGATTTTGACAATGAAACTTTGAATTTTATCCATTTTTTATGATTTTTTTCGATAATTGAACTTCTAGATTTCTTAAAAATGTTATGGAATTGTTAAACACACACATGGCAGAAAGAGTATGAAAGGTAAAACATGAAAGTGCATTTATTATTAACAAATAATATACATTTATAGTATATGGTGTGACTGTTGGGTTCCACATCCCAAAGTCTCTTGGACTTCCTTAGTCTATTCGGCTTCCACACTAACCTTTAGAGGATTAGGTTTCCAACATTCCCCCCCTTAATCCGAAGGGTTATGTATGAGTCCAAGAAGAGAGTTGTAATACAAAATGTGCAAAAAATGCATGGCAGCACTAGGCTGAATGTGCTCTCTGAAATGTTGGTATAAAGGGCGGTGGTTTAAGGATGACCACCAACACTGGAATGCTTAGTGCAATTCCTAGAACTCTTCCAAAACTGGAAAGAAGTTGAAGTCTTTTGCTAGAGGAAGTGCTCCTATTGTTTTGAAAAGGGAAACCTTCAACCATGAAAGGGAAGTCTCGCCCCACATAAAAGGGAGAAATTCAACTTAAAAAGGAAAGTCTCAACCTGTGATGGTTTAAGGATGACCAACAACTCTGGAATGCTTAATGAAATTCCTGGAACTCTTTCGAAACTGGAAAGAAGCTGAAGTCTTATGCTAGAGGAATTGTCCCCAATTCTATTCCTCGAACTCTTCCAAAACTGGCAAGAATACGAAGTCTTCTGCTAGAGGAAGAGTCCCAAATTCTTTGAAGAGGCATTACCAACTAAAGGCATGCACAGGGGCATCTTTGTCTCTGGCTACAACTCTGAAACTGGTGTGGCGGGTTGTGGCTCAAGCTCGCTTGATGTGACTTTGAAGCTTGTAGATAACCATCATTTCCCCCATTGTCAGATACAAAGTGAGATGATGGAGAAAACTCAACTGCAAGACTATTCAATACTCTTGAACAAGTTCTGACATGTGACTGAAATATCTTCTTGGTTGTTGATGCCCATTGCCAAGAAGCGATCCATCCAAGACGAATCTTTGTTCATGCAGGAGGTTTGTTTCTGAAGCATCTGTATGAAGAATGACTGGTTTTATGACAGTGAATACATGGATGAAGATCAAAACAATGATCTTTCAGATGGCTAACTCAGTCACAGTTTTGGCATTTCACAATCTGTTGTGCTCGCTGTGGAAGAGGGGCATAATCTGCACCAACTGAAGGTGAATTGTCATGAAGTAATCCAGCACTCTGAAGCTGGGCGGGCTTTGAGTAATCTGGAATATGAAAGGACATGTACTTGTCATATCCAAGACCAGTTTTGTGATTGTTGTGGGCAAGCTCTTCCCAAGGTCTGATGACCGACTTGGGAAGTGCAGACTGAATTTCTACATGTGCATGTAACCTTGCTGCTTTATTGGGTACTAAATCTAAATGAACTGTAACATTATTGTCTTGTTGTTTATGGGAGTCTATTTCAATCTTCTGAAGAGGTTCAGAATGATGAATCCACTGTTGTAATTCTTCCTATTGTATTTGAGATTCAAGCTACAAAAATTCAATCTGTTCTTGTGCATATTGTAGACATGTCTAAATTTTGAGAGAGAACCTTTGCTGAGTTGGAATGTGTCATCAACAGTAGATTGTATAAGAGTTTTCAAAAACTCTATTACTTCACCAATTTGAGTCATTTTTAACCTGAAAAATATTAAACAATGAGGATACCAATGCACTCCAACTCTAATACAATGCTAAGACAAAGAAGCTCTCAATAGTTTCCACTCTCCAAATTAGTTCAAATATCGAAAACTCCACATGCTATAATTCTTCTGCTAAACTAAACACGATGTCCATACACAAGATATTAGCTGAACCAATCCTTTCCTAGTCTAGCCCAATTTTTATTTTTTTTTACATAAGAGGTGGCTTACAAACTTGTACATAATCTCATAAACTGCAAAACTGAAAGCACATAAGAAGCACCTTACATTTGCCAATTTTGAAACGACAGATGATGAAGTGCTCAGCCCCGAAACCTGGGGGTGAAAATTTGTTACAAGTTTTTCCAAAAGAAGTCCTTACAATATCATCAATTTCTTCATATAATATAAGCAAGACACTAGTGAATGGTAGCATTCAAAAAAAACGCATCCTAAGTATACAAACTTAGCACATTTAGGAGGCTATCACTGATAAGTGCCTCTTGTGGTGTCTTTTTCAGCCCTTACAGGAAATAATCATCTTTTCTCCACGAAGTGAAGCTATTGATCTTCATTTTAGTAGCGAGCAATGAATTAGCTTGCTTAAGATCTAAGAGGCCAAACAAAAATAATTTTTTTTTCGATGTCATGAAGTTTGACATCAAATGAACAAGGCTAGAAATTTGAAACAACTTTCTCTTCATTTAATCCCTTGAGAAATAGATATACGTTGATTTTTTCATTATCTTGATCCAACTGAATGATCCGAGTGTTGTGTAGGATGTTTCCAGTCTTTTTGCAGTGGAGGTTGTAAAGGTGCTACTATCTTTAATGGTCATTTTGACTCTGTAGTCACTTGGGCCTTCTGCGACCGCTGAAGCGCGTCAGTGAGCAAGGCCCGAATTTTAGGCCTTTTCGCAATGGTTAGCAAATGAGAAAGATCCTCAATGTCTGCGTTCAAATCTCTCACTGTGGTGTGCCAAATCTAAACAATGTATATATTCCAAAACAGTATTTAAAAGTAACGCATATATATATATATATATATATATATATATATATATATATATAATATAATATATATATATATATATATATATATATATATATATATATATATAGTATAGATATATCAAAACAACAGCTATGAAAACAATGCATAGATCTCTACCTTTGGCCTTGACATCTGTTGGGGTCGAAAATAGACACAATCACCGACTATGAAAACTTGTCTGGATCCATCAAGCGATTTGATAGCTTCCTTGGTAGGCGTTCATTGATTTGCATTATGCATAATGCATGACATCTAAAGTTAACATCTAAAACCTATGTAGATGTTAACATGGCATTGTGGCATCTAACTGTGAGCTAAGTTAAGAATTCAATGAAAATAGATGTTGATAATTTCAATACCCACCACGCAGACGCAAGATAAGGTGAAGTGTAGACTCCTTCCGGATGTTATAATCAGCCAGAGTTCGCCCATCCTCCAGCTGTTTACCGGCAAATATGAGCCTCTACTGATCAGGAGGAATCCCTTCCTTGTCCTGAATTTTCGCTTTTACATTATCGACTGTATCAAAGCTCTCAACCTCCAGTGTGATCGTCTTGCCTGTCAATGTATTCACAAATATCTGCATACCACCATGGAGCCGGAGGACAAGTTGCAGGGTTGACTCCTTCTAAATGTTGTAATCCGCTAGAGTCCTCCCATATTCAAGTTACTTCCCAGAAAAGACCAACCTCTGCTGATCTAGGGGAATCCCTTCCTTGTCCTGAATCTTGGCCTTAATCGTCATCACTGCTATCACATTATAGTGAGGCTATCTATGATAGTCACATCCAGCTAAAGCATTCATTCCACGCTCCCATTCTTCAAGGTCATAACGACGCTTTGTTTCGGTGCAACTTCATTGTGAGTGGCCTATCAACGTGTGATCCGGATTTAAACAGGAACGCAACAAATTATAGAGATAACCATAAACACAGAGTTGCAATGGAAATAATACTTCATTTCATTAATGTAAAATACTTAAATATGCTTACAAAAAGAGTTGGAAATAAACCAGCTAGGGCGATGGTAGCTTATCTCTGAGAAGAGATGTGGCAACTACATGCCTCTGAACTATGTTACAATGAGGTTCGAAGGTCTATTTATTGTTGAGAAACAATGGAAAACCCTTAACATTCCAAAAACTAACCCCAGAAGACGAAACACCAAACTGTGGGCCCCGTTTGGGTAAATTGGTACATCAACTTCCCGGGGTCGTAACTTTGGCATACGATCTCCATTTGACGCACATAGTATCTCATTAGAAAGATCTATCCGAGAACTACAACTTTGGGAAAAGAAACATCCATGGACCCATATTGCTCCCAGTTTTCCCAAAAACCGTCATTTAGGGCCTCAAAACAGCTCCGGAAGTTCAGGACCCGAAAAACTGCTAAAAATAGTAAAATATGCTACAATTAAGGAAACTGAAAAGCTGAAAGAAACAATGGTGGGGGTCCAAGTGGATTTGGTAGGTGGCCACCAATATCCACCTGGATCATTCCTCCCCCCTTAGGAAGAAATCGTCCCCATTGTGTTGAGTTCCTCCATGAGATGCGGAAACTTCTATTGAACTTGGTCCCTGGTGAGCCACTTTCCCTGGTGAAGGAGTTGGCCTGCTTTGACAACTCAATACAATTGGATATTCTACTAGAAAGTGTGCTTGATCTGTGTGTCCATGATCCGATTAGCTGTATCTCATTCCATGCAATCTGGATTTAACTATGTGGGTGTGGGTTGTTCTGCAATGTCAGATGTGTCTAGCAATGGTGGAAAGTATGGCCGAAGGCGGTCCACATTGAACACTGGGTGCAGGCCAAGGAATGGGGGAATGCTGAGCTCAAATGAATAATCTCCCACAGCCTTGGTAATGGTGTAATGACCATATTAGAGTGGTATGAGTTTCTGATAGGCTCCAGTAAGGCGTTACTTTTGCAGATGCAACCAGACTTTATCGCCCACCTGAAACTTGCGTGGCACCCGATGTTGATCATGTCGTTGCTTGTACTTGGCATTTGATTTCTCTAGAATGTCATGGACCTGCTAGAGAATATGTTGGATGTGCTCAATGAAGTTTTTTTCCTTATCTATTTCAGACTGGACATGAGTCGAATCTGCGTGAGTAGTTATAAATGGCATGGCCACATCAATGGGACATAGTGGTTGGAATCCCAAGCCCACTTGAAAAGGGATGTGGCCACTCGAGCTGTGGAGAGCCCGGTTGTATCTGTGTTGAACATAAGGGAGGCTCTCGTCCCATGTGCGTGGATTATTTGAGTTGTACATGCGCAGAATGTGTACGATCATCCTGTTGACAACCTCTGTCTAGCCATCAATTTGAGGATGGAAGGCTATGGACTTAGTGAATTTGGATTTGAGCATCGACCAAAGACTGGACCAAAATGTACTGAGAAACCTTCTATCCTGATCTGAGACGATAGACTATGGGATCCCAAAGTGTACGCACACTCGTTCAAAGAAGAGTTTAGCAGTGGCTTCTATTGTGATATTCTTCTTGTAGGCAACAATAATGGCCATCTTCGAGAACCTGTCGACGACCACAAAAATATAGTCGTTTCCATGCTTAGTGGAAGGAAGGCCTGACATGTAATCCATGGAGATGGATTCCCAAGGTCGACTAGGGGTAGGTAGCGGGGTATAGAGGCCTTGCTTCTTGATGGTCGGTTTGGAAATGGCGCAGGCAGTGCATGATCTGATGTACTTCCCGACATCCTATTGAAGATTCGGCCAATAGAAATACTTCTGCAGTACTGCCACTATTTTCTCAACCCCAAAATGTCTAGCAGCTCGACTGTAGTGTGCTTCCCAAATCATCTTGGCATGGTCGCTTGAAGGAAAACAAAGGTGACCCAAGTGGCATAACAAGGCATCCTGGAGGTGAAAATCTAGAACATGCTAACCCTCCAAGAGTGTCTAGTATGTGTGGACAAATTCGGGGTCACGTTTTTACAGAAGTGGCCAATTAGAAGTCTCGTGCCCACAAGAGTTGAGCACAGTGGTTAACGCCATGATCGGTGGTCAACTAAGGCAATCTGCAACATTATTGGTGCTACCCTTCCTATACTTGATATTCAAATAGAACTGTTGTAGGTATGTGGACCATTTCTGATGGCGATCATTCGGAAATTTCCCTTGGGTCTGTATGAACTACAGGGGTCGGTGGTCTGTGTGGATGACCGTTTCCTTCCCCAAAATGTAATGCTTCCATTGTCAGCAGGCCTGCACAATCGAATACATCTCTTTTTCATAAGTGGGATATTTTCGACCTGTGTCTGAAAGTGTCTCACTGTGATATGCCACTAGATTCCCGTGTTGAGTGACGGCTGCCCCAATAGCATAATCAGAGGCATCTGGCTCGACCTAAAATGGTTGTTGAAAGTCTGGTAATTCGAGCACTGGTGCCATGTAGAAGCAATCTTTCAACTCTGTGAATGCCTTCTGTTGAGATTCAGACCAAAATAATTTTTATTTCACTCCTCCCTTCGTGACTTCACTCAAGGGCCAGGTGATATGAGAAAATCCCAACACGAACTTGCAGTAGAAGTTAGCAAGACCTAGAAAGCTGTGAAGCTCTATCAGAGTGGTTGGAGATGGAAAATCTCGAATGACTTGGATCTTGGATGGATCCACATGTACCCCCTGTTCATCAATAATGTATCCCAGATACTGAACCTGGGTCATGCCAAAAGTGCATTTCTCCAAATTGGCACATAACTTGTGTTGCCGCAGTGTCTGGAGAACATGTCGGATGTGGTGGAGGTGTTCTTCCCAACTATGGTTGAAGATCAGGATGTCATCCAAGTATACCACTACAAATGAGTTGGCGAATGGCCGCAAGATGTCATCCATTAGCCTCATGAAGGTTGCAAGAGAATTTGTCAATCCGAAAGGCATAACCAACCATTTGAAAAAGCCCTCCTTGGCTTTGAAGGTAGTCTTCCGCACATCGGAGGGTTCGATTGGTACAGGGTGATATCTCGGCTTCAAACCCATCTTGTTGAAATATTTTTCCCTCTTCAGTTGGTCCAAGAGGTCATCAATTTGTGGGATCGGGTACCTATTACAAACAGTGATCTTGTTCAGTACCTGATAGTCAATATAGAGTCTCCAAGTCCCATCCTTCTTCTGTACCAACACGATTAGGCTCCCACAAGGCAATGAACTTGGATGGATGTGACCTTTCTGTAGCAACTCCTAAATCTGCCTCTTGATTCCATCTTCTCCATAACAGAGCATCGATAGATTGGTCCATTGAGCAGCGGCGCACCTGGGGTGAGATCGATGGAGTTCTTGACCTGACAGTGTAGAGGAACCCCTACGGGGGAGGTGAAGATATCCTCGTACTCCTCCATGACCTTGTCCATTTGTAGTTGTCGTGTGGAGGGGCCATCTCTGGAGGTCGTGGTCACTATCTTCTTCGTTCCTTGAGGGTGTATCGTCAGGAAAACAAATTTCCCGGTTTTGGAAACGAGCTTACTGCATTGTTTTGCAGTAAACAAAGAGATGGCGGTAGGCGGTGCTACTCCGGTATCCTGTACAACTTATTTCCCAAAGTACTATAACAGAACGAGGCCTTGATTCATACATGGCATGTCGCTTCCACAAGTAAGGTTGTCCTAATAATACATCACAAACTTCAAGGGGAGCAATGTCATACAATACCTCACCCATGAAGGGCTTGATGTTGTATGGAAGGTGACATTGCCAGCTCACGTGAAGATCCCATCCTTGGTGAAGCCACGCAATGGTGTACGGTTGTTGATGTGTCGTGGTTGGTAATCCTAGCCACTTCACAACCTCTACTGAAGTCAGGTTCTTTTGGGTCCCACTGTCAACAATGAACTATAGCGAGGAGCCCTTTACCCACATCTGGGAGTGGAAGAGACACTCCTTCTCCTATGGATCTTCGGGTTCCTCCTTTTGGATCTTTGTGGTGGCAACAGTGGCGTTGGGCTCCGCATCAATAATCTGCTTCCCTTTTTCATTCCCCTTGTCGGGTTCTGACTCAAATTCGGAACATGCATCTGATTCTAAAACCTTTAGCTCAGCCACCAGTGACTATTTGGCCCAACACTCACTTGTGTTGTGAGTGGAGCTCTTATGGAACTCACGCCACTTTCCTGTGTCCTTTTCCGGCTTCACAACGTTGTTCTTTACTTACAGCTTTGGCGGGTTTTCTTGGGCCACCCCACCTTGACTTTGTCCTTTGTTCTGTAGTTTGGGGGCACCTTTCCCTTGCTTCAGATTCACAGATCCAAAGTCCTGCTTCTTCTGTTTAAACTTTTGTTCGACCTTGACGGCATATCGGTATACCGTGCCGAGCGAGGGATGTTCAAGAATTCTATTTCTTCTTGGATGAACTTGAGTAGGAAACCATGGTATTTGAGTATCAAATGCTGCTCTAAATCCTTGATACCCAACTTTGTACGAAGGGTATGGAAAATATTGGTAAACTCCGGCACATCTTGGTCCCTTCCATGACGTAGCGTGGTCCACTTTATGTATTGATCCTCATATCTTCCGACAGGGTAGTACTGCCCCTTGATGCCCTCTCGGAAGGAATCCCAAGTGGGTGTGGCTAAAAACAATGAGCCTGTACTTTCATCCTAATGCTCGTAGTAGGTTTCCCACTAGTCCTTGACGTGGGGGGCTGCTTTGAGAAGAGCGAAAATAATCTTTTCTCGATTGGAAAAATCATGAACAGAAAAATAACCCTCTAGCATATTTAACCATTTATCGACGGCGTCTGCGTCTGTCTGACCCTGGAATATGGGGATTTCAAAATTAAATTGTACCTTAAACAGTATGGCGTTTCTAGAGTAGCTGTTGGAAGCCGATGCGTCACCCCTAAGTAGTCGTTGAAGGATCTAGGCGAAGTTGTCCATCATCGCATTCCTTTGTCGCTCAAGGGCTTCTTCGTGCAAGATTTTGATACAATCTCCTACCCCCTCGTCTTTCTTTTCATCTTCCATGGGAGGCCGTCGGGATTTGGGAGGCCGTCGGGATTTGCGAGGCTGGTCTTGCAAAGGTTCGACTAATTCAAGCCCTAACTGCTTATATCCTGACCTCGTTGGGGACATGCAAAGAAAAATAGAGAAAAAGCATACCACTTTGATACCACTGATCCAAATTTAAACAAGAACGCAACAAATTGCAAAGATAACCATAAACACAGAGATGCAGCAAAAATAATACTTCATTTCATTAATGTAAAATATTGAAATATGCTTACAAACAGAGTTGGAAATAAACCAGCTAGGGTGATGTAACTTATCCTAGAAGAGATGTGGTGGCTACATGCCTCTGAACTATGTTAAAATGAGGCTCGAAGGCCTATTTATTGTTGAGAAACAATGGAAAACCCTTAACATTCCAAAACCTAACCCTAGAAGATGAAACGCGAAACTGTGGGCCCTGTTTGGGTAAATTAGTACATCAACTTCTCGAGGTCATAACTTTAGCATACAATCTTTGTTTGACGTGCACAATATCTCGTTAGAAAGATCTATCCAAGAACTACAACTTTGGGAAGAGCAACACTGGTCCATGGACCCGTGTTACCCCCAGGTTTCCCAAAAAACGTCGTTTAGGGCCTCAAAATGACTCTGGAAGTTCAGGACCCGAAAAACTGCTAAAAATAGTAAACTAGGCTACAATTAAGGAAACTGAAAAGCTGAAAGAAACAATGGTGGGGGTCCAAGTGGATTTGGCTGGTGTCCACCAATATCCACCTGGATCAACGTGTTGATCCGATGCAATGGTTTTCAGTCAATTACTTGTTGTGGGTGAATGCCAAGAGATCATCAAGGAACGCAGCTGCAGTGATGGGAGTGTTCACCATGGACGAAGGTGTGAGATGGTATTGGATTGGGCGTATGTATGGACCAGGCTTCAAACAACGGAAGATAGTGATTTGAGAGGCATTAACTGGAAGTATTATATGACCATTGGAGGAGGCGAGGTTGCAACAGAGAGCAGCGACTGTGGAGAGCAGTTTGGAGGGCCATGAAAGGTGGTTTTAGGTCATTCATGTGCAGATCCAGGTGATGCCACCACAGTGAAGGTCCTGAGTTTTTTCATCGCACTCAGTTTCCACACTCAATGCACAGGCGTTTCATTCTTCATGTAGACTATTGAAGAGTGGGTCCAATCAAATTGTTCTTGATGCAACAACCAACCTTCAATGTTTCAGGCTGTCAGGCACGTTAGGTAGTCAGGTGTAGAAATTTCACATGTAGTACAAACTGATATATGCAATGTCCTAAAGCATAATACTTGTTCTACTTCTACAAAATATTAAGCAAAAGCATAATCGAATTCATGAGAAACATCAAGTAGAAACATGTGTAACTAATCAAGAGAAATAATCACACATAACACAAGATATGTCCAAGGGAAAGCACCAACATAAAACCCCAACCATGTATTATCAATCAAGTGGAAATCCTCTTCACAATACAAAATGAATTAGCTCTCAAGCTATTCAGTTCTCAATGAACTATGAAGATATGAAGATATGTATCATGAACCAACCAAGCCCTATTTATATAGGCTTTACCTATGGTCCTTACATAGTTTGCTTATGAGATAATAGCAAAAGCATATGCTATTAATTCCAAACATACCAAAATAACTAATGGTCCAACTACGCAATCCTTGAGGACATTAGTTCCTCAACCATGCAAAAACTACATACTAGAAATAGTCAAGCATCTGATAGTACACTGTCCCACATCTAATCTCAACTGGGTCTCTGATAGAACTGACATGCAACAGTTATCCATAAGTGAATCCTTAGTTATCTAAAATAATAGTTTTCACATGCATGCAAGCATTAACAAAATATATTTTATTATTTTAACAACTCGTTAAAATAATCTAACTAGACTTGACTAGTTAGAACTAAGTCAACTGATTCTCTCATTACAGAACTCATACTTATTCCCTCAATTAGTGGAAGAAATTAAGGATAAATTCCTCAATCAGTGGGACAACTCATGTGCATGCTCACAAAGACTTCAAATTTGAATTTCCTTAACTAATTAACTCAACTGAATTAATAAATTAATATTTCCAACTGTTGTTAAGACAAAAATTAATTTTACTTCCTATAGATAGACTAGAGACTACTATAAATAGGAAGGGACCTAGAAATGCTATTTTTAGAACTTTCTATTTTTAGTAGTTTCACCTCTCACCCAATGTGCCCAATGACCTCACTGGCCAAACTACTATTTTAGACATGCTATTTTTAGCACATTCTAAATTTAACATTTCTTGACGCACATTTTTCAACACTCCCTCTCAACAACAAAGGCTTTCTCTCGAACCCAATCCTGTAACTCTGGAATGTTCTGCATGCAACACATCTACCGAGTCCACTTGCTCCAACAACACTTGGAACAAAAACACTCCCACCTGACCACTCTGTTGGGCTAGGAACATACTTTCATGCTAAAGCTCTACATGCTACTAACAAGTGCTCCCTCTCTGACATCTGCGCTACTGCAACATCTCCATGCATCTCGCACCATTGCACACCTCTCTGTGCCACCTAGCACTGTGCAAAACACTTGTGCCTCTCGCATTGCTGCAGCATGCTAGCTCTACGTTGTCCTGGGATTCCCTGCACTGTTTCTCTCTCTGCTGCTCCATCCGCATCTGTCTCTACCGAATCAGTCAATTCCTGCTACTCCACATTGGGGCTCCTGTAGCAAGTTCTCATCCAAGAGGTTGGGTACCTCAAGGATCCTACCCCTCCTCCTTGGGACGATCAATCCACATCACCCCACCTCCTACTTGGAGGTATGGCGGCATGTGATCCCTCTGCCCACCTGGCTCGAAGTTCCCCCCTATTGGAGGTCTCTGCATGAGTAGATGTCTCTACTCGATCTCCACTCAGCTTCCCCTGTTGTGGCTGCTCCACAACCTCCTGGAGTTGTTGCACCAATCATGGCTCCTCCACAATCATCTGAGACTTCTTCTGGCTCTGCATGTTGATAGGTAATATACCCTCCCTCTCAACCATCAAGTCTCCATCAGTTGCCTTACTACTCAAGGCTTTGCATGCATCTTGAACCTCAAGAGCATAGAGGTTCTTGACCTGTGAACCAATCTGCTTCACCTGTCTAGTGATGATGTTTCTAAGGAAACCTTTCCCTCACTAAAGACTACATCATAGCCTTTATCTTCCAGCATCGCAATTGACAGCAAGTTTCTCTTCAGTCCTGATACATACTTATCATTCGTCAAGGTAAGGCGAGATCCATGCTCCCTCTGAAAAATAACCGTGCCTACACCTGAGACACTATACTTCTCATCATTACCCATCGCTACGAGTACCTCGAGATCTTTCTCCTCCAAAGTACTGAACAAGCCCTTGTTGTCGGTCATATGGAAAGAAGCTCCACCGTCAAGAAACCAACCACTTCCCACCATGGATGAAACCATGCATGCGAAGATTTTGAAATCCAACTCAACCTGTGAAGCAAGTGCCTCACCTTCAGATCCTTCCCTAGATCCCTTCTTGGATTTCCTCCATGGAAAATTTGCAGCATAATGGCCTACCTCATGACAACGAAAGCATCACACTTTCGATTTGTCAACCTTCTTCCCATCATTGGAAGAACTGGATTCGGAAAGAGAAACCTTCTCCTTCCCCTTCTTCACCTTACTCATTAAGGCACAGTTCTCCTCATCATGCATGGATGAAGAACTATGTCTAGTTCTCTGTCTGATCTCCTCCGCATCAAATGTGACCATAGTTTTTCCCTATCTGGCAGTTTCTCCCTTCCATTCACCGAGTCCCGATAGCTATGCCAGCCCTTAGGAAGGCCAAGGAGTGCTAGACTCACCATATCTTCATCTGATGTCATGACCCCTACACTTGCAAGCTCATTCCCGCATGTGATGAGCTTGGTCAGATACATAGAGATCGTCTCATCCCTTTCACGCTTGATCTTTCGAAGTTTGTCCTTCAGTGCCAGCTTCCTCTGATCACTGCTATTCTGATATAAATCTTTCAATGTTTTCCACATTGCATGTGGAGTATCCTTCCCATTGAGGCTTGATACAATGTGATCTCGCACTCCCTCCAAGAGAATTCTCCTAGCTCTAGCCACACACTTCCTCCATTCCACCTACTCAGTCTTGTCAGTAGGCTTAGGGATTTCTTGATCAATGAAATCCTTAAGACCATTATCTTCCAAAACTGCCTCTATGCGATCCTTCCAAGCTATATAGTCTGAGCTGCCATCAAGGGCATACTCAAGCCTCAAACCATAGAATGCCATCAATGAAATAGATGTGATAAGAACTTGAGATCTTTATCTCGAATAATAAACTTCAAATTTCTCCTACTAGTATATTTTTCTTGCTTGATCACCTGTGCTTTGATGCCATGTAGAAATTTCACCTACAAAACAAACCAATATATGCAATGTCCTAAAGCATAATACTTGTTCTACTTCTACAAAACATTAAGCGAAAGCATAATCGAAATCATGAGCAACATCAAGTAGAACAATGCATAACTGATTAAGAGAATTAATCACACATAACACAAGATATATCCAGGGAAAGCACCAGCATAAGACCCCAACCATGTATTATCAATCAAGTGGAAATCCTCTTCACAATACAAGAAGAATTAGCTCTCAATCTATTCAGTTCTCAATGAACTATGAAGATATGAAGATATGTCTCATGAACCACCCAAGCCCTGTTTATATAGGCTTTCCCTATGGTCCTTATATATTTTTCTTAGGAAATAATAGCAAAAGCTTATGCTATTAATTCCAACATACCAAAAACAGCCAATGGTCCAACTACGTATTCCTTGAGAACACTAGTTCCTCAATCATGCAAAAACTACTTACTAGAAATAGTTAAGCATCTGATAGTACACTGTCCCACATTTGATCTCAACTGGGTGACTTACAGAACTGACATGCAACAGTTATCCATAAGTGAATCCTCAGTTATCTAAAATAATAGTTGTCACATGCATGCAATCATTAACAAACTATATTTTATTATTTTAACTTGTTAAAATAATCTAACTGAACTTGACTAGATAGAACTAAGTCAATTGATTCTCTCATTATATAACTGAATCTTATCTCCTTTAATCAAGGGATAAATTCCTAAATCAAGAGAGAAAATAATTGCATGATCTCACAAAGACTTCAAGTTTAATTTTTCATAATTAATTAACTCATGGAGATTAATTAATTAATATTTTAAACTGTTGTTAAGACCAAAATTAATTTTACTTCCTATAGATAGACTAGGGACTACTATTAATAGGAAGGGACCCAAAAATGCTATTTTTAGAACTTTCTATTTTTAGCAGTTTCACCTCTCACCCAATGTGGCCAATGACCTCACTGGCCAAACTGCTATTTTTAGACATGCTATTTTTAGTAGGTCTATTTTTAGCACATTCTAAATTTAGCATTTCTTGTTGCACACTTTTCAACAATCCCTCTCAACAAGAAAGGAATTATCAGCAACACCGATCCTGTCTCTATGGAACTCAAACTTGCCCTTTGACAGTGCCTTTGTCAAAATATTTGCATCATGTTCCTCAGTCAAAATATACTGCAACATCATGATCCTCTTGATCACACAATCCCGTAGATGATGATAGCGGATATCTATATGCTTGGACCTATCATGAAACACTGGATTCTTAGAGAGTTTAATGCAACTCTGATTATCACAAGATATCACCATCAGATCCATCATCTGACCAAACAATCCCATTAGGATGTTCTGCATCCAGATGGTCTCACATGCAGCCTGGCTTGCTGCCATGTACTCTGCCTCCGCTAAGCTAAATGCAATTGATCTCTGTTTCCAACTATACCAAGAAACTGCAGCTGACCCAAGGTTGAAGATCCTTCCAGAGGTGCTGTCCCTATCTGATGGACTACCTGCCCAATCTGCATCTGTAAAGTCTTGGAGCTTCACTCCCTCTGTCCTCTTGTACCATAATCCATGCTCTGTAGTGTCTTTGAGATATCTCAGCACATGCTTTGCTACCTTCCAAAATAACTTAGTTGGCTGAACCATAGCTTGACTCAGCTGGTTCACTGCATAGCACAAATCTGGTCGTGTGTTCACTAGATACATGAGTGAACCCACAAGCTGTCGATAAACTGTAGCAGCTACTACCTCACATGAAGTAGCATCCTCCTCCCTCCAGTTACTTGCTAGAGGACTCTCCATGGGCTTGCACATATCCATGTGGAAGCAACTCAGTATCTCATTGGCATACTTGCCTTGAGAAACAAATACTTCCCCATCTCTCTACCACACCTCCATGCCTAGAAAGTAGTCCATGAGGCCCATGTCCTTCATTTCAAACTCTCTTGCAAGATCCTTATTGCAAGACTTGATCAACTCATCATCACCTGTCAAAATCAGATCATCGACATAAAGTACAATAATCAATAGCTTACCATCTACAATGATGTGGTAGAGGTTCACATCCGCTTCACTCTTGGTGAAGCCCGACCTGGTGAAATCGCTGTCGATCCTAGTATACCAAGCACAGGGTGTTTGCTTCAGCCCATACAATGCTCGCTTGAGCTGACACATATGTGACTCATGATCAAAGGTCTCAAATCCTTCGGGTTGCTCAATGTATACCTCTTCCTCAATCTCCCCATTGAGGAAAGTTCTTTTCACATCCATCTGATGGATCTTCCAACCCATCTGTGCTGATAGTGCTACAATCGATCTGATCGATGAGTACCTTACAACAGGAGCAAAGGTCTCATCATAGTCAATCCCCTCAACATGTGAGAAACCACGGGCAACAAATATTGCCTTATGTTTCTCAATACTGCCATTAGCTGCCTGCTTTACCTTGTAAAGCCATCAAGAACTAACCACTGACTTGTCCCCTGGTCTAGCAAAAACATCCCTTACACTATTCCTCATGATAGAATCATACCCTTCTACCATCGCATCCACCCAAACTGGCTATTGCATAGCCTCCTCAAAAGAAGAAGGCTCAGTCACTACACATTCTCCAACCAGGGCCATGTAGCCAGTGTATCTATCAGGATTTCTCCTCTGTCTATGATGAGAGGATGGATGTCCCACATTCTCTCTCGCATCTTGCATCAATCTGTCAACTTCCCGACAGCGTTTTTGCCCCTCTCTGGAAGACTCTCTAGTAGTGGTGATCTCTAGCACTGGAATCTCTACATGTGGCTACTCCACATCATTAGGAGGCTCCTCCTCCTTAGGAACTAATGGTTCCTCATCATCACCATGCAACTTGAGCTCCCTCTCAAATGACTCTCGCATGGCTCGCTGCTGATCAAACTTCAGATCCCTACGCACTACTATCCTCTGACTGGCAGGAAGAAACACCCAGTATTTGTGAGGTGTATTAGTATACCCCACAAGTATTCCCAACTCAATTGTTGGGTCTAGCTTCTTCTGAGCATCTTTGGTCACATGACAGGAAACTGGTGATCCAAAGATACAGAAGTGACTCACATCTGGCCGCTTCCCTGAAAAAGCCTCTATAGGTGTCTTCATCCCCAAAATACGATGAGGACTTCTGTTCTGAAGATACACTATTGTATTGCATGCCTCAACCCATAGATGAAGTGGCAGGCTTTGGTCATGTAGCATCACTCAAGCTGCTCCCACAATAGATTTGTTCTTCCTTTTGGCCACCCCATTCTGTTGTGGGTTATGAGGTGTCGTGAGTTCCTGTTTAATTACTTCTAAAGCACAAAAGTCTTTAAACTACTGGGAAACATACTCTCCACCATTATCACTCTACAAGGTCTTTATCTTCCTCCCTGATTCTTTCTCTGCCAAAGCGTTGAACTCACAAAACTTCAAGAAGGTTTAATCCTTCTTTTGCATGAAGTAGATCCAACATATACGAGAAAAATCATCTATAAAAATAACAAAGTACCTTTGTTTCACGGTCGAGGCTGTAGGGAAAGGCCCACATACATCTGAATGAACTCGATCTAGAACTGATCCTGCTCTACCATCCCGATCATGAAAGGAAGCCTTCACATACTTACCTAGAGTACAAACTTTGCATGTGCTTGTCTGCTCCAGTTTTCACTTCGGTAATCTGATAGAAATTTGCTGCATGATATTCAAGGCCCCATGATGCAAGTGGCCCAGTCTCCTATGCCATAACTCTCAATTATCTTGGCCATGCACCTCTTCTACCTTGGAACTGAGAGTAGCGCAATCTCCTACTTGTAACTTGTAGAGATTCTTAATTTGAGTCCCAATCTATTTGGTTTGTCCAGTGTCGATATGCCTTAGGAAAACCTTTTACCAAATTAAAGATTACATCATAGCCTTTATCCTCAAGCATAGCAATAGACACAAGATTCTTTTTCAGCCCTCGTACATACATAACATTAGAAAGAGTGAGGGGAGAACCATGCTCCCTCTGAAACATAACCATACATCTACCCGGGATACAGTACTTTCTGTCATCGCCCATCTCAATCCGTGTCTGAGGATTCTTCTCCTTCAAAGTGCTGAAAAGATTCTTGTCACCTAACATGTGGAAAGAATCTCCACTGTCCAAATACCAAACACATCCCATGCTGGATGAAACCATGCATACAATAAGCGAGAAATCCATCTCAAACTATGAAGCTAGTGCATCACCATTAGATTCCTTGGAGGAGCCTTTCTTCTTGGACTTCCTCTTTGGGAAATTATTAGCATAATGACCCAACTCATGACATTGAAAGCATCTCACCTTCGACTTGTCAAAATTCTTCCCTCCTTGAGAAGACTTGGAATGGGATTCCTTCCCTTTCCCTTTCTTAGCTTTAGAAGCTAAAGCCAAGTTCTCTTCATCATCATCTTTTGATGAAGAAGCTCCATGCTTGGTGTTCCGTCTAATTTCCTCTTGCATCAAATCCGACCATAGTTGTTCCCAATCTGGCAGTTTGTCCCTTCCATTCACTGAGTCCTGGTAGCTATGCTAGCTCTTAGGAAGGCCAAGGAGTGCTAGACTCACCATATCCTCATCAGTTGTAGTGACTCCTACGCTTGCAAGCTCATCTCTGTAGGCGGTGAGCTTGTTCAATAATATAGAAATAGAGTCACCCTTCTCACACTTGATCTTTCGAAACTTGTCCTTTAGTGCCAACTTCCTTTGATCACTGCTATTTTGATATAAATCTTTCAATTTTTTCCACATTGCAGATGGAGACTCCTTCCCATGGAGGCTTGAGACTATGTGATCTTGAACACCCTCCAAGAGAATTCTCCTAGCTCTAGCCACACCCTTACCCCATTCCACTAGCTCAGTCTTGTCAGTAAGCTTAGGGACTTCTTGATCAATGAAATCCTTAAGACCATTATCTTCCAAAACTACCTCCATGCGGTCCTTCCAAGCTATATAGTTTGAGTTACCATCAAGGGCATACTCAAGCCTCAAACCATTGAAAGCCATTGATGAAATAGATGTGATAAGAACTTGAGATCTATATCAAGAATAAGAAATTTCGAATTCCTCCTGCTAGTATATTGTTCTTACTTGATCACCTGTCCTCCAATACCATGTAGAAATTTCACCTATAGAACAAACCGATATATGCAATGTCCTAAAGCATAATACTTGTTCTACTTCTACAAAGCATTAAGTGGAAGCATAATCGAAATAATGAGCAACATCAAGTTGAAACATGCATAACTGATAAAGAGAATCAATCACACATAACACAAGATATATCTAGGGGAAAGCACTAGCATAAAACCCCAACCATGTATTATCAATCAAGTGAAAATCCTCTTCACAATACAAGAAGAATCAGCTATCAAGCTATTTAGTTCTCAATGAACTATGAAGATAAGAAGATATGTCTCATGAACCACCCAAGCCTTGTTTATATAGGCTTTCCCTATGGTCCTTACGTAGTTTTCTTAGGAAATAATAGCAGAAGCATATGTTATTAATTCCAGCATACCAAAAACAACCAATGGTCCAACTACGTATTCCTTGAGAACACTAGTTCCTCAACCATGCAAAAACTACTTACTAGAAATAGTTAAGCATCTGATGGTACACTGTCCCACATCTGATCTCAACTGGGTCTCTGACAGAACTGACATGCAACAGTTATCCATGAGTGAATCCTTAGTTATCTAAAATAATAGTAGTCACATGCATGCAAGCATTAACAAACTATATTTTATTATTTTAACAACTTGTTAAAATAATCTAGCTGAACTTGACTAGATACAACTAAGTCAATTGATTCTCTCATTATAGAACTGAACCTTATCTCCTTTAATCAAGGGATAAATTCCTAAATCAAGGGAGAAAATAATTGCATGATCTCACAAAGACTTCAAGTTTAATTTTTCATAATTAATTAACTCATGGAGATTAATTAATTAATATCTTAAACTGTTGTTAAGGCCAAAATTAATTTTACTTCCTATAGATAGACTAGGGACTGCTATAAATAGGAAGGGACCTAGAAATGCTATTTTAAGAACTTTCTATTTTTAGAAATTTCACCTCTCACCCAATGTGGCCAATGACCTCACTGGCCCAACTGCTATTCTTAGCATGTCTATTTTAGCACATTCTAAATTTAGCATTTCTTGTTGCACACTTTTCAACATAAAACACACATTTTGAGTAAAATAACTTTTGTTCAACGAATAAGACCTTAGTCCTTTTGAAGTAGGAGCTAAAATTACTTTTGTAGCTTTAGGGGTAGGGGTGGAGTCCCATTTTTTATATCATATGAAAAATATTGTAGCACATGACAAAAATAACATGATATGGCCCTTTTCAAACTATATTTTTCCTTCTTTATTTTTTAGCAAGGAGGGGGTGCCATTCTTTTTTATTCACATAAAATTTTTAGGGCATAACATTCAAACACAACTAACATATTTTCATGGAAATGGGTGTTAAGCACAATATTGAGGCAAAAAAGTTGGATGCGATGAGGTAATAAATATTTAATCAAGCCTACATTAGTAACTTTGACAAAAAATTTCATCAACATCTTCCAACCAACAAAGTACGGTGCTTCCACTATTGCACAAGTGGAACCTAGATTTAGGAAAAATGAAACAAGGTAGTCAAAGCATGATATGTTTCAACAAGAACAAATGTCATAAGTGTGAAAGAAGACAAGGCTTCAAAGGTTCTCACATGGGTTTGACAGTATGCTCATAAAAAAATAGGGAAGGGGAGGAAAAAATGTATAAGAGCATGGTGAGGATTGTCTTAAAGCAAGAGCTTCCACATAAGTGAGTCAAGGTTGGATCAAGCAAGATTTGCAAGGATATGCATGAAATATATTTAAAGTTTCCTACATATCCTATTCTTAACAAAACACATTAGTACATGAGTGATAAGTAATCCATAAATATGTCCCTTCTTGCCATGTAGCCATCCAAACTTGGCTATGGTTCACCAATATTGTGATGACAAAAGTGAGTGGGCTGAAAGACAACAAATCTGACTAATGACTAAAGTATTAGGCAAAAAGAAGAAATGGTAAATCATAAAGAAAGACCATAATAAAATAAAAATAAAAGGATGGTGAAATGCAAACTAAAGTGAAAGTAAATCTCAACAACATGGAAAGAAAAGAAAGCAATTTTTTTTATGCTTTTATGTATCATTTTTTTTAATGTTTTATTTATGTATAGGGTAAATATTTCATGACATAACATTCATATAGGATAAACTTTAGCATAGAGAAAAGAGTCTTGAGTCTGTTATGAAACCAGCTGAAGAAAAATATAGAGAAGATAGATCAACGCCTTAGAATTCAGCCTCTTCGAGGGGGCAACCTCCTTTACATCACATAAATGAACAATTATTGGATGATTCAAATGACAAAACCTCCTTTCTATATATAGGATTCTAAGGAGTCACAATATAACCCAGCCGATCTAACAATAATAATATAAAGCCACAAAAATAACAATAGAGGGATTCTATGGGGCACAGTAATAACAATATGGGGACAATAGGGGCACAACAATATTAATAAGGGGTATAACTACAATATTAATGGGGTAATCACTAGTATTATAGGACCCAACATGCCCCTCTCCTTCAAATAAGTGTTGTCCTCAACGCTTGAGTAGTTCTGGATACTTCTGTATAAAATTCTCATCCTCCCATGTGGAATCTTCAGCGGATAAGTTCTTCCACTTGATAAGTTACTCTGAAATTGATCGATTTCGTAGCTGTCGAGTTCTTGTTTCTATGACTGCTTCCGGTTCCAATATAATTTTTCCTTCCTCATCAAGTTCTGGCAATATTGTTTGAACTGGGAGCTTGTCGCCTATAACCTTCTTTAACATGAAACATGGAAAACTGGGTGCAATCGAGAAGCTGCAGGAAGCTCCAATTTGTATGCCATAGTACCAATCTTTTGCAACACCTTGTACGGACCATAATACTTTGGTGATAATTTATTATCCTTCTTAGCTTGCTTGAGGGACATTTGCTTATATGGTTGTAGCCGTAGGAATACCCAATCACCTACATCAAAACTTACTTTCACTACGATGTTGATCTGCTTGTTGTTTCATTCTATTCTGTGCCAACACGAGGTTATCCTTTAAGAGTTGGAGGACTTGTTGTTGATGTTCGATGTGATGTTCCACTGCCTGAACCTTAGAATTTTCTCTTAAATATGATGTGATGGATGGTGGTTGATACCCAT
This sequence comes from Pinus taeda, assembly GCA_000404065.3. Taxonomy (NCBI): domain Eukaryota; kingdom Viridiplantae; phylum Streptophyta; class Pinopsida; order Pinales; family Pinaceae; genus Pinus; species Pinus taeda. Next base: position 1,360 of record APFE030217298.1, on the reverse strand, counting down.
AAAGTGCCATAAATGGGGTCATTTTTGTTGTTGTATGGAAGGAAGTGTTATACCACTATTCAGCCAGAGGCAACCATTTGACCCATTGTGTCTATTGATCAGATACAAAGCAACGAAGATATCCTTCCAAACATTTGTTTACTATCTCAATTTTCCCATCAGATTGAGGATGATAAGATGAGCTATGAGCAAACTGAGTACCAGGACAAGAAAATAATTCTGTCCAAAAATTTCCAGTGAAAATGGGATCTCTGTCACTTACAATAATCTTTGGGTTTCCATGTAGCTTTTTAATTGTTTCCATAAATGCAGTAGAAACTATACTGGATTTAAATGGATGTGATAATGAAAAAAAGTGTGCATACTTGGTAAGTCTGTCAGCTACCACCATGATGACACTCTTTCCCTCAGACTTGGGTAAACCTGTGATAAAATCCATTGAAACCTCCTCCCAACGTTGGCTTGGAATGGATAGAGGTGGTAATAGACCCGGTGTCTTAATTGTTTCAACTTTATTTTGTTGGCAAAGCAAACATTTCGCCACAAACTTTTGAATATTCGATTTAAGGCCATCCCAAAAAAATTCCTTCTTAACCCTGCGGTAAGTTTTTAAAAATCCTGAGTGCCCTCCTAAGGGAGAAGTGTGCAATTCCATAAGAATCTTTTTTTTTAGTTGGGAATTCTTACAAAGGTATAAGCGATCTTTGTACCATAACGAATCATTTTGCTAGCTAAATGTACCATACGTAATAGAATCTTGTTGTAACTTTCGAATAAGTGCCCATACTTCTTCATCATTCTTCCATTCCTCCCTTGCTTCGTTTATCCAATCTGGTTGCATAATAGAAATGGTGCACAACAATGCTTCCACATCCTCATCCTTTCTTGAGAGTGCATCTGCCACCACATTTTGCTTCCCTTTTTTGTAGATGATTTCAAAGTCATAACCCAACATCTTTGTGACCCACTTTTGTTGCTCTTCAGAGGATAATCTTTGTTCTCAAAAGTATTTAAGGCTATCATGATCCGTTTTTACCTTGAAGTGTCTTCCCATTAGGTAGGGTCGCCATTTCTTAAGTGCATGTAGTATTGCCAACATTTCCTTCTCATAAATAGCTTTGTGTAAAAACTTTCCCTTGATTAGACGACTTTCAAAAGCAATGGGTCTTTAATCTTGCATTAAAACAACACCAATTCCATTTCCTGAAGCATCACATTCCACAATAAAAGTTTTTGTGAAGTCTGGTGTAGCTAAGACTAGTGCTTGGAACATTGCCTCTTGAAGATGTTCGAAGGCCTTTGTTGCTTCTGGAGTCCATGAAAATGCATCTTTCTTTAATAATGTTGTTAGAGGTGCTGC
>APFE030217292.1:0-11810 GCA_000404065.3 Pinus taeda | reverse complement strand
ACTAGCTGCCTACTAGCTGCCTACTAGCTAACCAAAATGAGGCCATAAGCTCTCTTATTTATACAAATTTGAGGACCCAACAGTCCTCCTAAAAGTTAGGGACTCGGCTTCCCAAGACTTGCAGTTAACAGCAGTCCAACTTGACTTGCTTGGCTGCCCTTGACTTGTAGTTAACAACAGTCCAACTTGACTTTCTTGGCTGCCCTTGTGCTCAGATTTGGTGGCCTTTGAACTCCGAGCTGATGGTGGATAATTCGAGGTAAGGGCCCATAAATGAGGGGGGCACCTTCCTACAAATCCTCTAGCTTGTTTTCCCACGAATTTGGCTGCCAAGTGCTCATTAAGACCTTCAAATTTGTCTCCAAGTTGACCAACAAGGCTACACAAAGCACCCATTAGACTTGTTGGCATAATGACTAACCAAATTCACTCTATTAACATAAAATTAATAAAAAACATGCAATAAACAAATGAGAATGGTGGACTAAGCCAAATTAGGAAGTTGAATGAGCCCAAATAATTGTACATTTTTGGGGCTCATCAAAGGGCCGAACCAGAAGACCCCTCATCTCTCATATATGCTCATCAACACCTTACAAGAAATCCTCAAGTTCTCCCTGATTATGTTGAAAGGCAACCACAAGAAAAATGAGATTATTTGGTGATGACTGCCTTCATGCTTGCATGAGAAGGTGGAATACATTGTCATATAGTTTAAAGATCAGGGAGTATCATGCCCTAACCAGAATGAGGGAGGTTATGGTGAGAGTGCCCTTATACAAACAATCAATGAAAAACTTGAAAGCCCACTAGATTGTCCTTAAGTTCAGTCCTCCACTACTCTTAGGACTATTGGAAGGGGTTAAGGAAGAAGACGAATAGAAGCAATGGGAGGAAGTGGACAAAAAGATAGGTTTTCATGACAGGGAAGAGGACATCACCTCAGAGGCTTGGGATGTTAGGGAAGTTTTTAAATCTATCAAGGATGAAGCACTAGATTAGTTGCTCAAAGGATGAGCAACCCATTCAACAGGGGTGTGATGATGAGCCCCGGAAATGGGTAACTATATGGGCTCATTTTGCCTATTATTTTCATTTAATCCACGATTTTCAATAGTTTTGTGCATGTTTTTGAATATATTTATGCCAAAAGAGTGAATGGGGATAGTCACTTTGCCACATAGTCTAATGAGTGTTTATTGTAGATTTTTGGACATTTTTGGACAAGGACCAGGCCTTTATGAGCAGACTAGCAGCCAAACTCGAGGAAACAAGGCTGAGGACTTATAGGAGGGGTGTCTCCTACATTAAATGACCCCTTCCTCGAGTCCTCCACTAGCAGCTCGGAGTTCAAAGGCCCACAATGATGATCCAAAGGGGTAGTTGAGCAAGTCTAGTAGAAGTTGTTGTTATATTCAGTTTAGGCAGCCAAGTTCCTTAAGTTTAGGAGGACTGTTGGGAGTCCCCACTTGTATAAATAAGAAGGCTTCAAGCCTCAGTAGGTTAGCCATTTCATAGTCTATTTTCGCACTTTTGTGTAGCCTTATACTTAGCTCATTTTCGAGCTTTTTTTGTAGACAGTTTTGTGATGTAACTATCATTTTTTTTTATCAATGAAGATGAATCGAGCTTTGAACCAACACTGGCTTTTTCTAGAGGGCTGCAGCTCTTGGGTAAGGGCCCAACCCAGGTGTCCATCACCTCCTTTGTGTATTTATATGTTTTTTCTTGCATTCATAAGCTGATTTTTGTTGTTTAGGTTAAATCTTGCTTTGGTAAAATAGGTTGCTTTTGATGGTTAAATTAGTTGTTCTTACTTCAAGTTGCTTAATTAGTTTGCTATAGTAACGAAGGAAGATCCAAAAAGGCTACCAGTAGGTCTTGATCCCCTTTCTCCCTCCATGGGACCATGAATTGAGGACAAGGCACTACTGCTGCCACCAAAAACATAGTTTTTTTGCCTTTCATGCAATTTCTAGTGTGATGTTTTGAGTTGGAGAAGCTGATATTTGCTTGGATTCACATGCTTAGACCATTTCATGTTCATTTACCATGGATTTCTTGCATAATTTGTTGTTCATGAAGTTCTGTTCAGCAGTACTCTGTTTTTAGGTCAGATTTTAGGTCAAAATAGATAAACTCTGTTTTTTCGGTTTTTACTTAGGTCAGTTTGAGAAGTAAGTGTGCAGCTCAGTCGTAGAACATTTCAGCTTATCATCCCTCCATAGGAAAACCTGTACCAGCTCATCTCTCAAGATCTCCCCACTCATTTGCCACATTTCGCCAAACTGCCCTAAATTCTGCATTTTTCCATAAAGTTGTTTTCCCACCCTTTGAATGAATCCAACCATCTCCTTCCTTCCTGATCTTGGTAACAGACACCTAGACCCTTAAACACCTTCATCCAACCTTCATTTCCCTTTTTCCATTGATTTTCCACCTTCAAACCCCCAAAAACCACTTTCAGCCTCCTCCTGTAGATCTTCCTATAAAACCTCCTGTAGATCCCCTGCAGCCTCCTGTAGAAATTCATGCGAGTGATTTTCCGAAGTCTGATCACAATGGAAGTCTCCATAAGGGTACTAGGGACTTCTTAGGACCTCACCACACCTTCCTCATCATTTTCAAAAGCCGACTCCATTTTCCTTTGCCACCAAACCACTGCACAATCATAATCAGTCAAATCACAAGCATAATAACTCCACATAAAAATACTCAAAATTGCAAAAAGATGATCTCTTTCCATTTCTCTTCAAAAGTAGCTTGAATAAATGCAATTTACCTTTTCAGTAATCAATGGAACCCATTTCAGTAGTTTCCATCTCTTTTCTTGCACAATTAGGGTGTGTTAGGGTTTGCGTTCCACTACAGTTTTCACTCTCTTTCTACAAGTAGGATAGCCCCTGTAGAATTAGTATTCTGCCATCAAAGTAAAAGCTTATTCTGAGAACTCATAGAAGTTGGCTTAAGATCCTAGCGAACTTGTGCCAGTTGATCTGACAAGGATGAAGAACTAGATTAGTTGCTCAGAGGATGAGCAACCCATTCAGCAGAGGGGTGATGATGAGCCCCAGAAATGGGTAACTATATGGGCTCATTCTACTTATTATTTTCATTCAATCCACCATTCTCAATAGTTTTGTGAATGTTTTTTAATATATTTATATCAAAAGAGTGAATTGGGATAGTCACTTTGCCACATAGTCTAATGAGTGTTTATTGCAGATTTTTGTACATTTTTGGGCAAGGACCAGGCATTTATGAGCAGAATAGCAGCCAAACTCAAGGAAAGAGGGCTGAGGACTTATATGAGGGGTGTCTCCTGCATTAAATGACCCCTTCCTCGAGTTCTCCACCAGCAGCTCGAAGTTCAAAGGCCCACAATGATGATCCGAAGGGGCAGCCGAGCAAGTCTTGTAGAAGTTGTTGTTATCTTCAGTTTAGGTAGCTGAGTTCCTTAAGTTTAGGAGGAATGTTGGGAGTCCCCACCTGTATAAATAAGAAGGCTTCAAGCCTCAGTAGGTTAGCCATTTCATAGTCTATTTTCATACTTTTGTGCAACCTTGTACTTAGCTCATTTTCGAGCTCTTTTTGTAGACAGTTTTGTGATGTAACTATCCATTTTTTTATCAATGAAGATGAATCAGGCTTTGAACTAGCACTGATCTTTTCTAGAGGGATGCATCTCTTGGGTTAGGGAACCAAACCAAGTGCCCGACACCTCCTTTGTGTATTTGTATGTTTTTTCTTGCATCCATAAGCTGATTTCTGTTGTTTAGGTTAAATCTTGCTTTGGTAAAATAGGTTGCTTTTGATGGTTAAATTAATTGTTCTTGCTTCAAGTTTCTTAAGTAGTTTGTTGTAGTAACAGAGGAAGATCTAAAAAGGCTACCAGCAAGTCTTGATTTCCTTTCTCCCTCCTTGGGACCATGAATTGAGGACAAGGCACTACTGCTGCCACCAAAAACACAGTTTGTTTGCCTTTCATGCAATTGTTAGTGCGATGTTTTGAGTTGGAGAAGCTGATATTTGCTTGGATTCACATGCTTAGACCATTTCATATTCATTTACCATGGCTTTCTCACATAATTTTATGTTCATAAACTTCTGTTCAACAGTACTTTGTTTTTAGGTCAGATTTTAGGTCAAAATAGACAAACTTTGTTTTTTCAGTTCTTGCTTAGGTCAGTTTGAGAAGTAAGTGTGCAGCTCACTCGTAGAACATTTCAACTTGTCATCCCTCTGTAGGACAACCTGTACCAGCTCATCTCTGAAGATATCCCCACTCATTCGCCACATTTTGCTAAACTACCCTAAATTCTGCATTTTTCCATAAAGTTGCTTTCCCTCCCTTTGAACGAATCCAACCATCTCCTTCATCTATGATCTTCATTAACAGAGTCCTAGACCCTTCAAAACCTTCATCCAAACTTAATTTCCCTTTTCCCATTGATTTTCCACCTTCAAACCTCAAAAAACCACTTTCGGCCTCCTCTTGTAGATCTTCCTATAGAACCTCCTGTAGATCCCTAGCAGCCTCCTATAGAAGTTCATGCGAGTGATTTTCCGAAGTTTGATCACAATGGAAGTCTCTAGAAGAGTAATAGGGACTTCTTAGGACCTCTCCACACCTTCCTCATCATCTGAAGAAGCAGACTCCATTTTCCTTTTCCACCAAGCCACTGCACATTCACAATCAGTCAAATCACAAGCATAATTAATCCACATAAAAATACTCAAAATTGCAAAAAGATGATTTCTTTCCATTTCTCTTCAGAAGTAGCTTGAATAAATGCAATTTACCTTTTCAGTAATCAATGGCGCCCATTTCAGTGGTTTCCATATATTTTCTTACACAATTAGGGTTTGTTAGGGTTTGCATTCCATTTCAGTTTTCACTCTCTTACTGCAAGTAGGATAGCCCCTGTAGAATTAGTCTTCTGCCATCACACTAAAATCTTCTTCTGAGAAATCATAGAAGTTGGCTTAAGCTCCTGGTGAACTTGTGCCAATTGATCAAGTGACAGCCTACAGTAAGAGCTAGTACATGTGCATACAGCACCGTCACTTCCAAGTTTGTTATGAACTACCGGGTTGATAAAAGTAAAGAAGTAAGCCCCAGGAGTTACAACATTATTGCTACAATGATGGAGCTCACCAGCCTCATCGATCCATGGTTGGACATGTGCCTTCAAAACTTCTTCCTTATGTCACTCCATGTCTACCTACTCCTTAAGTGCTTTTTCCTATTGCATTCGTGCGAACCTTTGTGTAAGAGCCACCATCGCGTGGTCCCTTTTATATCATCATATCTTTGTTGCAGCTGACGCACCTCTGTTTCCAAGCATTGTATGTTTGGGTCCTCCTGTAGAGTGGTGAGGACCTCAAACGGTTTTTCCAAAATTTTGGTGCAGTCCTTCATTGCACTTCTGATCTCCTTTGTTCCCGTTGCGATGGTGCTAGCGCACTGTTCCCCCACCTCTAGGGGAGTTGAAGGCTGCGACTTCCACTACAACTTATCTATCTGAAGGTTCAACTCTAGTTGAACCTTAGTCGTTTCTACTTGCGCCTCGCGCACCCCTCCTACTAACCTCCAGATGGAGGCCTCCGCTGGTGCCTCTACTAGGATGGGCAACTCAGGGACCATCTAGAAGGCTTCTTCAACCACCTGCACAATCTGTTGATTCTACACCATGACCTCATCGCACTACAGGCTCAGTTTCTCCATGTTAATTTACTACTCATTTATTAACTGGAGTGCGCAACCCTCCCTAGCCTACAGTTTTGAAGTTACTCCGTCCTACAGAACATAGAGCGTCTCCTGAGGGAGCGGAACCATATTGATCCCCACTCCTTTTGGTGCACTAACTGTAGGCCTATCAGCCTCATTTCTGTAACCAATCACCCTTCTGATAGCACTATAGTATTGGTCATGCAGGCACGCATCATTTCCTTGGCTGTAGCCATTCCTACTGCGAGGCTGGTCGATAGAGTACCAACCTGAGGAGTGTGCACCTACAACTCCTATATCTATGCCCAGAGGGCCCCCAAATCCATTTTATTTTCCTCCGCGAACTATTGGAGTGCCTCCACAATGACCTCACGCACTGTCTCCCCTATGTCATGTAGATCTCCCTCAGTGAGGGTGATTGAGTTGAAAGAAGTCTTGGAGTCTTTTGACATCTTCCACAGCCCCACCTACTCTCTTAAACGTTGGCGCTTCATCTATGTAGACGCTATCTGTGGGTTCACACCACCTTCCTCTATCTCGGGCTCTTCCTCAAGCGACGATGATTTGTGGCCCTCGCGCTCTTTCTCTACTTCTTATTTCTATTCTGCAACTACCTTCTACTATTTTTCTGTTGCTATCATAGCATCTCGTGCCTCTACGCCTTTGCTGCCATTGCCTCTTTTCTTCTTTTCTTTGCCAACTGCGCCATCCACAGTTTCGCCTCCTCCTTCTTCTTTTGTGTAGCCAACTTCTCCATTTCCAATGCGGAGATGGCTAGAGCATGCCACTCCGGTGGCCACAACTCAAGTATGACGAATATGACATCGTCCGTAGCCAGGTAGGGGAGCTCATTCAACTTTGTCGTGGGGTCCCTGCACGCTCTGACATACATGTGGTGGAAGCCCACCTTGAACTCTACAAAGCTTTGTAGACTATTATAGACAGTAGGTGATAACCACAGCTTGCAGTTAATCCCCATTTTGATGTTCATCTCCATGAACACCCAGAATATCCTTATTATCTTAGATCCTCTGCACATCTCTAGTGGCCCATAGTGAAGCGTACTTCACTACCTCCGAAAGGTCCCGTGCAATTGTAGGGAACTAGCTACCGTTAGGAAATTCCCAAGCCACCAGCACTATAGACAACAAAATCCATGTATAGTGAAAGGTCTTCCCTATTCTTGCACCTCGTGACAATTCTCCAAGAACTCCTTGCACAAGTACCAAGTTAAACTGGACCCCCTTCGTGCACTATATGGCAAGTGCTATCAATGGCGCAGGCACCTCATCCGCGTGGCACTTGTGCATAACCTTGCTGGCCAATATCTGGGTGGCAACTCTAACTACCTTATTGTTGATACTAAAGATCACGTACCCTCTCTTCTTTTTATCTAGCTTGAATTTTTCCTTCATGGCCTTCGGGATGGCTAAATTGTTGCTCTTACCCTCTGAAATATCCGCGGGGTTCTCCCCCTTACAAGGGAGTCAAGTAATTCTATCAATCAAGTGGTCCATGATGGGGATGGGCTCCTCTAGCCACAAGCACCCATCATGCATCAGGAAAAGCAGCTGCCTAATGATAAAGATAGTTATTGGGGTGCAATGGTAATGCGACACCCAGAACAGGTTTAACAACCTTGCTTTCTCTACTCTACACAACCACTTGTGCAACTCCAACTCTATGACTCCTGCCACAATGTTTTTCTTCGGTCTCATGAGTTGTGAGGTTGCCAAGTGTGGGAATTTCTCATGGTTCGTGAGATCCCAGTCTTCAAACTTTAGACCCAACACCCGTCCCAAGTGCAGTCCTTCAAAAACGATATCCTCAGGTAGTAGAAGAGTCTACAGAGAGATCTTGCTCTCGTCTAGGTCCTTAGGTACCCTTTCTTTCCCCTTTCGCGAAGGAACATACGCTGGCAGCCTGGTTAGAGGGTCTGCACCCTCGGTTTCTTCCTCCATTTCTTTGTCCTCCTCCTCTTTGACTAGGATTTCCTTAAGGTCTTACTCCTCCTCATCGGTTTCCACATTAACCACTTTCCCCTTTTACTCCATGGTTAGTTTAGTTAGCAGCGGGTTTCTAAGGGACACACGCACTAGAACCATGGGCTTCTTATCTTTCTTGGGTCTCAGCATGCACAGTCATTTAGGGACTTTTGCGACTATCTAGGCGCTCTCAGGGGCATCTCCTATTGTCATGGCCTGTGCGGCCTCTTCAACGATCATCTCGTTGATACACATGGATTCCTGTGGTGTGGTCATACTGTTGTTCCACAAATCGCTCAATGACTCAGGTAAGTGCTCAAACAATGTCTTCAACTTCAAAAAATTAAAGAGATCTAGGTTCATAGATGTTTGGGTGCGCAATAGCTCAATTCTCAAATGGCCAAGTGTTGTTTGCAAGGAAACTCTTTGCAATTTATAGCACCTTTTGAATTTGAATTTGACCATTCACCCCAAATTTGGTTCATTAATGCTCTCTTATAGATTTTCCCAAATATAGCCCATAAAGCCTGCCTTAAATGCTTGTCACCTGCTCCATTTGGTCTCAAACCAAGCATCACATTGTGAATAGTGACTATAACGGTCACTTTCCAGTCGACCCGCATGGTAGTGCAACTACCCTTGCACTGTTGTGGACCCTATGACACTTCGCTCCTACATGTAGCCCTGTCAACGTGTAGCCCTTGGGCATAGTAGTTTATAGTCCTGCACCTCCTTTCAACTGCTTGGGGTGCTAAGACTGTGCTTCCCACGGTTAGTTAGGTGGTTGGGTCACTTGGATATGGCTTCAATCAAGTATCGCTTACTTCTCCTGGGAAGGGTTCACCATTTGACTTCACCAACTACACCGAGCCACCTTTTGTGGTCCCATTAGTAGCATATGGTCCAATCCAAGGCATTAAAATTATCAACTCTCAGCGGTAGTCCTGAAATTTGTCAACGTAATCATGCACATCCTATTTTATCACCACAATTTTCTTATCAAGAAAGTCCTTCTTTATTCCTTTCTCAAGCTTCTTGACTTCTCCTTCCACCATGGTGCTTTTTTCCCTCAACCAAACTCTTTCATTCATGAGTTCTTGGATCCTAAGATTACCCTGTTGGATCTCTTCATCAGGTCCCAAGTGTTGTTCTTCGAGCTCTTCCAACTACACGATCCCTTCTTCCAAGGCTCTGTGAACCATCACATCCATGGGCGCTGCGATGCGTGGACTAGGCATGATATACTCTATCGGCATTACGGTGTTTGCTCCATAGGCCAGCCTAGAAGGCATCTTTTTCATTAGTTTCTTGCAAGCTTTCCTATAAGCCCATAAGACTGCTGGTATGCGTAGGTCCCAATCACTTCGCTGCACATTACATACCTTGTTTAGTGCTTCACACACTTCATTAAATGCTTCCACGTGGATAACCTTCTACACACTCGTTCTCTCCATAGTCTATCATTCCAACTTGAGGAAACATTCGTGCATTCCCCCCCCCAACACATGCTTATTGACTGTATTTCCCAACATAAAGTTCATGTGTATCCATGCAAGTTGTTTACCATATGCCTGTACCCACCTAGACAGATGCACACGCAGACCACCCCATCCATTGTATTTATCCATCAATCACACTATAGGTTTCCCAAACTGTGAGCGCATCATCCTCCAACATGCGTGCTAGTCTTCCAAGCTCCCTTTGTGTGTACCCCACCACCTCACAGGCATCGCACGTAATACCCAATTCAAGGCCTGGAAACATTGCTTTTCTGGCACCTCCCTTTCGAATCTATCCAATAAAGCATCTACCTCACCTAATCCATCATAAGCAGGGAGATCTCTCACTTCCATTGATATGCAACACAGTGATCTTGTCATCATATTACAGTCTAGCATGGTTACCTCGTGTAACCAGTTCTACCATCGCTCTATCTCCTCATCAAAATTCAACGTACAGGAGCTTTTGCGCTCCCATGAGATTCATCCATCTGCAGTGGGATTTACCCAATCTTGTTCTCACGCAGTTATTTTGTAGATGTAGTCCAAATCATAGTCACTTTTATACTCGTGCACCGGCTTTGTACAGTGTGATCCCTCAGCAGGGTCCAAGGGTATAACTACATGTAGAGACTTCTCCTCAAAAATCATTTTGCACTTCTTCAAATTAATTACCCCGTTCATGTCAGTGGCCCAATCAATTCCTAAGAGCGCGGGGTAGGGATTGTTGTCATCAACAATCTCTATCACCTCAAAGTCTACTAGTGCACTAGCTCCCTCAATATCCATGGTGATTCCCTACAATCACCCCAAGGGTATTATCTTCTGTTGATAAACCATTCATAGCTGAATAGGATTCCACTGCAGCATAGGCCTCCCCATGCGCTCCCATCTCTGCTTTAGCAAAATGTTCACATCCAATCCTAAGTCCAGAATTACTTGGTCCATCTCATATTCTCTAATTTGCCATGTTAGCCTCATTTCTCTCCCCATCCTTGTCCTATGATTTCCAATATTTTGGACTACACACAGTTCTCTTGGCATGGTCCCAATGCATTTGTTAACGAGTTCCTGTAGTTCCTTTATAGCCTTACTATCGCTTAGTAGCTTCATGCATGTTTCTAGGAACGTTGTAAGCATAGGTGGGTCCATTTCTAGCTCCATTCTATCTTTGCTTCCTAAAGTGGAGACATCAACGAAGCTCTTCTTAGCTTCCATGAAGGTTTTCTTAGCATGCTCCAAATCAAACTCTGCTTCTTTCATCAGAGGCTTGTGAACCCAAGTACTATCTTTGGGTTGTTTTCCTTTATCATATCTTGTCACAATTCCACTTCAAAGCACAATCTTTACATTTGGATCTTCTTCACGTGGCTCAGACCTCATCATCTGCAGGTTCTGAGTCAGGGGAGTTGGTAGCGCTCGCTTGTTGTGTATCCTAGCTATCAACATAGGACAATCTTTTGTCTCGTGATCAAACAAGGTACAATATAGACATGATGGATGCGTTGGGTTCGTACAATCATGGGAATAATGTCTTGGCCCTTCGCAATTGTAGCATATCAGTTGTCTATGACCTCTTCCAGGTCCTCCTCAACCTCAGCCTTGTCCACGCCCCTGAAATGCTGTTCGCACCACTCCTGCATTCAGGTCTAGGGGCCGCAATTTGGCCTGAACTCTGTAGGTGGGAGTTCTATCCATCATTAACTCATAGCTTCCACAAGTGTGCTCATCGTGTTCCACTAATCTACAAAAGTTACAGAACAATTGCTATGAATTTTGTGTATATTTTTGTAACAATTGCAGTTGTCTGTAGTGTGTTTCCCTCCTATTTGACAAATTGCACACCACAAGGCAGGCACCGCACTAGGTTCTGCTTATGCCTCAGTTCTTAATAGCATCAGTCCTCCTTGTTATAGACATATTTGGGCATTGCAACCCCAATCGCATATGTCCATAAACCAAGGGCTTCTAAGTCCCTAAAAGTGTTGTTTCATACCCTAAAGGAGCAAGGTCAGCTTATTACATCATCTCCCAGAAGTTCTCCATGAAAAACTATTCAGAACTAGTCAAAACTGGACCATACAGACTGCTCAGTGCTAAGGGTGCGATGCATCTCACCTGCCACATTCAAAAAGTGCGATGCATACTGAAAAGCCCTTCTGTAGGGTGAAATGAGTGAGAGCATACAAATGGCAGAGACAGTTGGCTAGGTGGAAACCTAGAGAATCTTCTAGAAACTGCCCATTTGACACTTGCCTCTCTGAATTTGCCCAGGGATGAGTAAGAGATCATGAAATCTCCAAGTGGAACCAAGAACTATCAGAGAGATGACACTAATCAAAATCCCAGAAGCTGACTCACCCACCTGCAAATATCTATATATGGATCTCTCATCTTAGAGATCCAAAGGCTAGAATTTTGTATTTTGTAAGGAAGTGTTGTTGGTTTCTTTGTGAAACCTTGTATTGTTGGGTGATCTGTGAAGAGGGATTTCATGCTGGGAGGATGGCGTTGGGTCATACCAATGGGTTGTAATCCTCTCTTCTACTACTTCTATCAATAAAGCTATTTGAGTTTTCCTCCATATTCTTGTAT
>APFE030217269.1:65928-91251 GCA_000404065.3 Pinus taeda | reverse complement strand
TAGTATATATAGTTCCAAATTTTTAGATTCTTGTGTCGCAATAGTATGGGTTCCATTTTGATTATAATATGATACATGGAAATTTAGAATTCTTTTTTTATTTGAGCCATTTGGAAGAATTCATTTGTTTTTTTTCCCATTTTGAAATTTTTTGTTTTTGTTCTTAGGCATTTGGAAAAAGCCTTATACATTTTCATAAGTTTATATGGTTGGAAAAAAAATAAGATCTACACTTTTTATGCTCCATGTTTATGATTGCATAATGAATAATTATTATTCATTGTAGACATGTCATCTGAAGGCACAAGCATGCGTGCAAGAAAAAGAAATTTGTCATCAAAATCACATGAGAGGTCTAATGAAAGTCGTCGTTTGTGGTATCAACAAAATAAGGATGCGATAAATGAGCATAGGAGAGCTGCATATAAGAGAAAAACGAGTGAAGTCACTCTTCAAAATGATTTTATAGTTCCTTGTCAGTATCGTAGTATGGACGATATAATGGAAAGAACATTTCTTGTTGATAGTCCATTATCAGGATATGCTCCTCCTCAACATAGTCTTGTCTTTCGATGCTCTTCTGAAAATGTTCATAACATTGGGGAAACATCTTGCAATCGGGAAGAATGCCATATCGATATTGTGCTTGAAAATCTCTAGCCTAACCCTTCCATGTGTCCAATTGCATGTTTTGATGGCCAAAGGTTGCAAATAAGCCATGGTCGAGGTAAAGATGACATTTTGTGTGATTATTTGAATGATAGTTTACTTGTCCATTTGTTTGATGATTTGGATTCTGTGGCTCTAAACAAAAGACCTTCAAATCCCGCTTCTCAAAGTAATGTGGTCCCACTAAGAGAATAAGTCATCCCTGATAGCATTTCGCGTGGCACAATGGAGGTAACACAATTACATTTTGGTTTTTGCTGCAATAGTGGTTGTTCAGCTACATTCCAGACTAATGTAATTTTTTAGTGTTTCTAATTTTCTTTTCATTTTTTAAATTTTTAATTGCTTTGACAATGAATTTTATGGCGTCTTTTATTTTCTTTGAACATGATAGAAGTCATTCCAATATAGGAATAGAAATTAACTTTGTAGATGTTACATCTACTGATGTTAGAAGTGAAGAGGAACTATCTCATAGCGTTCATCCACATCGCCAAACAAATATAAATGTTGAGTGGATTTGATATTTTTCTCATTTTCTCATTTACAGTTCCCTTGAAATTGTGTTTTGTAAAATTTCATGGAGAAACCATGATGTCATCTCGTTAGGTTGGCCAATTGGAATCCAAAAGATCAAATTGTAAAACTATTGTAGATGTATTTGATTTATTTTCAATTTTTGACTTTTTCCTTTTTGGACATTTAGTTTTATAACGTATTTTATTTTTTTGAAACAGGAAACAACTCATTTGAATAGAGGAAAAGAAGCTACATGCAAAAATGTTTCGTCCACTGTCCTTAGAATCCAAGAGAAACCATCTCATAACCCTCATCCACCTGAAGACAGAAATGTAAATTTTCAATGCATTTGATTCTTTTCCATTTTCTTCATTTATAATTAGTTGCAAATTAAATTTTAAAGTCTTTTATGACAAAGAGACCTTTACATTCTCTCAGATTCGTGAAATTCACACCATGAATTTGGAAACACATTCTCATAGATCCATTCCATGTGCTTCAAATTTGCGAATGGAATCTCATGTTCTTGAAAATGAAGTAAATTTTAGAAGAGATTTTACTCATCGAAATGGTTTTCAACATGGCTTACTGAGTAGAGATCATATTCGTTTTGATAAAAACATGATTCCAGCGCATGAAAGGTTTTGAGCAAAGATAGATAGCTTGTCAGTTGTCCAGATGTGCCACATTTGCCAAGAATCATATCCAGGAATCCTTGTTGTGAGACATTCTGAAGGACCTGTTTGCAGACGATGTATGACTGAAAGAGGAGCCCATTGTTTTTGTCAGTATAATAACATGGATCTTGGTGAGAAACCTCATATTTTAAGAGTTCTTACTCAAGTTGAAGAAATTCTAATAGCATGTGTGAATCCCATTTTGCAAGTGACACATGTTTGAGGTGGGAAATATAAGTATAGTGGTCATACAATTAGATTTCCTAAAGATATTTCTACAACTGTACAAAGCCTTCCTCGACGTGTTGAAGATATTGACTTTCTAATTGTGAGGATACATGGCGCTGAGTCTAAATATTATGAGTGTTATGTCAAAAGATCTTGAGTGATGGATGCATTGCTTTTCAAAATCTAGCATGATCAATACTATCAAGATGTTGGAATTGATTATGATTCAGTGAATTCTCTGCCCGAAAGATCAACAGATGTCTCCTCTAGGCTTAAATTTGTTGATTGTCATATTGAAGAATATGAGATCAATGAAACTAATAATGAAGAGCTTCATGCTGAGCATTTTCCCACTCATCCTTCTTCTTTGTTGCTCTCCTACCAAATGAATGCAGAGAAGTGGATGAAATTAGAGCATTTCTTGATAATATTCACTCTTCACATGTTCAAGACATGGATTGGCCCACTATTGGAACCTCTCCAGTGAATGAATATAATACAGTGGGGCTATTCGATATGGAATTCCCAACGTTTGTCCCCACTGGTGATGTTGATTGGTTGGAACTACGTATTTGTAGTGTTGAAGTTCATGAGTATGCATTGCATCTTCTTAGGTACTATGATCAGATATTTGGAAGCCATCCTCGGTTTTGATATTACCTATTAAACATGATAATGCATCATCAGAGCCAAGCAACTACTGTAGTTTTTGCAAAGAAACATTTACATGATAACTTGCCTACAACATTCAAGGAGTTGCGTCACCAACTATCTAATTTACCATATAATAAGTTGGCTGAGCATCTTATGTCGTTTGGTTCTTCTCTGAGAGGTACAAGGGCATACTGGACTAAGTTTCAATCTGAGTTGAGGGACATGATTACTCAGTTAGTATGCCCATCTTTATTTTTTATTTTGAGTGCAGCTGACACAAAGTGGCGAGAGTTGCATAACCTCATGCCCATACATTCACATTCTCGTTCTTCAAATGAGCATCGTATGAAAATCAACAATGTTATCTAGTAACCTCAAAATTGTTGCAGCATTTATGCACCACATATTCAATATTTTTGAGAGGAAGTTGTCCAAAAATATCATAAAGCTAAAGACTTTTGGTACAGGTTTGTGTTGAATTTTTTTCTATACTTTTTTAACTTTTATTTTGATTCTATTTATATTGTTTGTAGTAACTATATGTTCATTTATTTCAGATATGAGTGGCAACACAGAGGTTCAGCACATATCCATGGTTTCCTATGGTTAGAAGGTGCTCTTGACATGGAAATACTTGATTGCTCAAATAGTTCTAATGTACAACTTGCAAAGATGTTCTTCAACAAATATGTAACTACACGGAATCCACGTGACATACATCGTTGCAACATAGTGGTTCCACAAAGCCTCAATGATGACCGTTGCCTGTTGAATACTGGTCAGATTTTCTCTTATAATCCTCATAATGATTACGAAGAATTGTTAAACCGTGTTCAAAGGTACACAAAGTGTACTGTCGGTTCTTGTTTGTGCAAAAGGGGCGCTATTCTAACATGTTGGTACAATGCCCCATGGTATCTTTGTGGTGAAACAATATTGTTCATAGATGATCAAGGAAGAAAAAAATATGAGCCAGTAAGAAATGATGACAAGCTTAATGTACATAACTTTCACCTTCTAACAATGTGGCGTGCAAATGTTGGTTGCCAGCCAGTGCTTTCTCACTATGTTGTGTTGGAATACATTGCTAAGTATGCATCTAAAGTAAAAAAAAAGGTCTGAAAGTTATCATCATATATTAACTATAATTTCAAATTCTATTGGCTCTTAGGATTGTGCTTTATGTGCATATAGAAGGTTTCTTGCAGAAACGATTATTGACCATGACCTTGGAGCACAAGAAACATGCCATATGTTGCTTAAGCTACCTCTTGTTGTTCCTAGTCAGAAATTTGTTTCCTTAAATGTTGGAAGAAAGGTTTTTAGGAAAATATCAAGGGATGGCTTGCAATGTTCATCTAAGAATACTTTCGTTCAACATTATCAGAAGAGAATTTTTTTCCTTGAACATCTATCTTTAATAGAAACAACAAGATCTTGGACATTTGATAGCAAGCGTAAGCAAGATCCATGGAAGCCTAGAGATGTTCATGCTGTTGTTCGGGTTTGGCCACGATTTTATTCTATTACCAGTGAGGCTTCAGAGGAATTTGAAACCTTTTTCTGGTCAGAATTTCTATTGTACAAGCCATTTCATGACATTTCTACAGAAATTGGCCTTTCAGCTGAAGTTATTATTGAAAGTTGGAGGAATTTTCGATATCGAGCATGGAATGTTAATCAACACCCATCAAATATAGACAATATTTAAGATGAAGAACATGGTGTTTTTTCTAACCACGAAATGAATGTTGAAGATCATTTTCAAGATTGGTAGATTTTCTCTCGTTTGGTTCCACCAAACGATGTGAATGTTTATGATCTCCACACCCTTGGTCGAAGGGACTTTGATATATCCTTTGACTGGGAATGTACAACTATTTCTGATGATGTTTCATAGGAAGCTACTAATTTTATAAGGAATGCAAAATCAACGGGTGATATTGTTGACCTTTCGAATAGAACATTTGCATCTCCAGATACTTTGTCGGAAAAGCAATGACTTTCTTTTGAGATTATGTTAAGGCACTTTGTTGAATATGAAATTCGTGAAGCTCTTATTATGATTATTCAGGGCACTATGAGCACTGGGAAGTCTTTCCTTATCCATTGTATTTTTGAAGCTCTTTCTAATTCGTCAAGTGATGGAAGAAGCCCTTTGCCTCCTGTCAGAGATAAGCATTTATATGCAGGTAATACAGCAGGGAAAGTCTTTTGGAACAAATTCAACATTGTTGTCACTCTTCACACAATCTTTTGCCAACAAGGGAATAATGAGAAACAATATTGTTTTCGTAGAGTCCTCAATAACATAAGAAATGTAGAACCTATTCTTGAAGATTGGGAATTTTTTCTTATGTCTCGGGATGATATGAGGTTGTATCCTAAAAAAAGAGATTTATTTAATGCAGCAGTTCACATGTTTCCAAAAAATAATTTGGTGTCCTTGCATAATAGGCATATGTTAAAATCATTAAATTGTCCAATTGCATGATGTGTTGCTAAATATTCAAGGCGTTTAGAAATCGGTGGCGTTGATGATGATCAATTGGACAGTGAAGTTTTGTTGTGTCATGGTCAACGTCTTATGTTGACATGTAATTTATGGGTTGAAGCTAGCTTGGTGAATGGTGCACTTAGTTTTGTTAAGGATCTATTCTATCCGCCTACCTCTAAGCCACCTAGACTTCCAATGTTCACAATTGTTGTTTTTGATAAGTATGGTGGTGTTCCATTTGATGCAAGCAATCCAAACATTGTCCCCATCACCCCAGTGATGAGAGGAAATTCAAAACAAATTCCTTTGAAGATGGCATGGGCTCTTACAATCCACAAGTCACAGGGATTGACTTTAGAATGAGTGTCAGTTGATATCGAGAATAAAGAGCAGCAAGGCCTTACCTTCACAGCCATATCAAGAATGAAATCAATAGATGGTTTATGCATTGCACCGCCTTTTTCTTTCCAATGTTATGCCAAGATGAAAGATAGTGCATATGTTACAATTAAGAAGAAGGAAGAGGAGCGATTGAAGTCCATATCACTCTGAAATACAAATAATAACATTGTGGCCTTCTTTATAGTTTTGAACTTCAATTTTGCAGTGAATTATTTGATGTAGACAAAACAAAAAAATATATGTTAAGACTCAATGTTCTTTCTGTGGTTGCAATGTTGGTTAAATTGTGATTATTTTAAACATTGATGTTGTTTTTATGTACAAAATTGTATTTATTTGGTCTTAAAGTGTACTATTATGCTATTCTTCTTTAAATCCAATGTGTGAAATTTAGATGTGTTTTTTTCATTTATGTTTCTTTGCTCCAATGGGAGTGTTACTATTTTATATCTTTCTCTTTCATTTCTGATTGTTGTGGTCTTCTGTGTGGATCCCTTCACTTTGTTCACCAGGATCCGTAAATGAAAATATTGTTTACATTTATAATATTATTGTTGGGATTTCATGTTCTAGGTGTTTATATCAATATTCTTGAGAATTATAGTATTAATACATTCATGTATTGATATGAATGTATTAATGGCCTAAATTCTATTTACTATTTACAATGTAGTGATATAAATGTGTTATTATTAACGTAGTCATGATTTATCATGTTTTAGTGTTTTATGGTTTGCAACGTGGTTCTTATATTGGTTTTGGTTTAGATCACAATCGAACTAATCTATCCTGATTCTTCTATATGAAATATTAATATTGTCACAAGCATCTTAAACAACAGAGTAACATTTACTTCATCTTCAAGAACATGGTATTTGCTTCACAAATTTGAAGCATGTGGAATGGATCTATAAGAATGTCTTTATCCTACAACTCAAAAATATATAAAT
Source organism: Pinus taeda (assembly GCA_000404065.3). Classification (NCBI taxonomy): domain Eukaryota; kingdom Viridiplantae; phylum Streptophyta; class Pinopsida; order Pinales; family Pinaceae; genus Pinus; species Pinus taeda. Next base: position 84,655 of record APFE030217269.1, on the reverse strand, counting down.
ATTCTTATCTAAGCGGTGTTATTTATAAATAATATGATCTTTGATTATTCCTAAAAGACAAATAATCATATAGATGGCTTACTTATCAAATAGAAAGATGCATTCATATAATGGTGACTTTGTTTAAGAAATGAAACAAAGTAATTATAAAAACGTTATTGCATTCATCAAAATATATATATCATTGACATATATCCTTTGAGATATAAAAATTCTCAATCTTTAGAAATGATATGATAAAGAATTATTTGAGAAGAAATACATATATCAACGATAGAAATTTTTAAAGAAGTGTTCATTCACATAAGGAAATAAGACAAAAACAATGATAGAAGTATCACATGCATTTGAATCCTTTGGATGTGAACAACACTTCGATTCCACTTTGCTATTTGAGAAAACCTCCAGAAGATGCAAAAGTGCAAGTCTTGAAAAAGCTTCTTGATAAAAATGTGAAACCTTGATGCACTTTTTGATAAAAAAAAAATACTTACAAGTATAATAGTGCAACTTCCCAAGTCAAAATTTTATACAAATGGAGGACCCTTTCTAAATACATGAAAGGGTCTTAAATAATAAAAATAAAAACAATTATCAACAAAAATCGCTATAAGTTGTTCGAACTGTGACATGAAAATCTTGGATTTGGTAAAAATAGCAGTGCGATGGAAGTTGAACTAATTCATTGAATCGATTTCTTCTCTTGTGCTTGTAGCTCACATATTGCTAGCATTGGTTGGATTTTCGGAGGCTGACTCATCCTAGAATGTAGTTGGGTTGTATAGGTGGCATTAGAGAGTTCAGGAACCATGCAATTGACCGTGTCAGGCAGACATTTCATGGCCATCTGTTGGCTATGATGCTTGACTAGAAGAAACCAGAATTCATCCCATGTCAAGTTTTGAACTTCTCTGATCTGTTTTTCTCTGCTTGCCAGCTCCTGTCTCCAATGATGTTATATTGCCTTCGCTTTCGGGAGTTTACCTGGAGAGAAATCGGAAATCAAATTAGACATATGTAAACTATTATTTACTAATTCGATTACACCATTCATTGTAGCTCTGGCTCTAGAAGTTGCTCTTTCGGCTTTCATTAGCTAAGATTCCCATTCCAAAAATAGGATTTCCTTATGCAATTCTTGTATTTTTGGTAGATTTGCAGCCATTCCTTCCTCTAAATTTTGCCAACATAGAAAGTTTGTTATTTTTTCATCTGCTTTCTCCAATTCCAATCTTCTGTCAACTGCCTCGTCAACCAATGATGCAGAGATATCGTACAATGGGTCGGCTGATGATATATTATGGGAAAGGATGTTCAATTGCCGGGACAAGGCTTTGGTTATCTCCAAGGCTTCTTTTTTGAATTTAGTAACATGTGGATAACCCTTGTGTTTTTCTATCTGTAATTGTAGTGGTGCAATTTTTATCATCCTTGGCCTTATTTTCTTGCTCAATCACTATATGAAGGTTGCTTAGTTCTTGACACAACTTCTATTGTTTCTGCAAATCCTGCTTATCAATTTTCTGTTTCTCTAGATTCAATTTTTCTTTAAGATGCTCATTTTTTCGCCTTTGTTCTACTAGTTGTTGTTCTAGTTGATTAATCTTTTGTTGTTCTTCTTCCAACTGCATCTCAATCTGAGTGATCCTTTGATCTTTATCCCTGATTAGCTGATTGACCTCTGATGCTTTGTCCATTGTTGTTGTTGTATAAGCCCCTGCATATTTCGATAATTTAGTTAAATCCTCAAAATGGTTGACTTCTTACTTCCATATCACATTCATCAGTTTGTCCCGAAGAGTTAAAAGAGGTTCTTGATTGGTTTTCCTCTTTTTCCTCTATCTTTTAACTACAACCCTGTGCTTTGGACTATAGAATACATCAAGGGATGGTATTTCTTCTATTTTTAGTACAATCCCTTCTGTGGGATTTTCGGGAATGATTTCTATATCCTACTGCATTTTGGGTAGGCTGATTGTCCTTTCAATCCGAACACTAATAACCTCAAATTCTTATGCTATGGGTGGTTTTGGTGTAGTAAGGTTTTGGGAGTCCTTTGGGTTTTTTATGAGTGAATCGAATTGCTCCCATTCCTTAATTAAATTTGGATCAATATTTATATCAGTATCAAGGAGCTCACTAGTTCCTTGCTTTGTCCTCTACCTTTCAGGACTCTTCTGCTTCTCAAGAATCTTCTAGGTAGTTTTTCCTTCACTTTGGCCTTCATGTTGTAGGATAGGGGTGGTATTTAATAAGTCCATCGATAGAGTTTGCAACCTCTCTGTTCTGAACATTAGAAATGCTTCTACTCCCTCTCCTCCCAATTTGATTTTTGCAAGATGTTTTACTTGAGAAAATAACTTAGCTGAGGTGAAAAAGTCATCAAAATCATCTTTCTCATGGTCAAACTTGGCAATTTTGACATGAGAGGTGAAGTTATAGGCTATTAATTTTGGATCATATTGTCTCTTTGGAATGATTCCTAACTTTAGCGTTTTTATTTTCTATTCTTCTTTCTCTGCATGTTTGAGGTCATGCAGTGTGAAAGTACCACATGAGAAGGGGAATGAAGGCCACATTTACCTTTTGGAGTCCTTTAACTTTTTGGACATCCCTGTTTCTGTTATTTGATAAGCTATTTCCCTGGCAAATAGTTTATCGGGAATGTATAAGGGGAGAACATGTGGAGTAGCAGTGCTTCCAAAAAGTCTAATGTAGGTGAACTTTTCTTCACCAAATTGATTACCAATTGATGTTAAGTCGACGCTGGCTTCATCGGATAACTGAGGAGCGGATTTATTGAATATAGCATAATGAACAGGAAAGACAAAACCATGACAGATTCGATAAATATGGTTTTTATAATGTGTTTTCCACAATTCCTTATGATAGATGTGAATGGGGGTTGGCTCTTGTGGAGTCCATTTCCAATCTAGAATGGGGTAATCAGAATTGAAACAGGTAGTGTCCATAATGTAGGCACTCATATAAAATGGGGGTATTACCTGGGTAGTCACGAATCTGTTTCTTCTATAATCGAGGATATGGTTAGCCATTTTATCAGACAAAATGGTTTCCCAATCCATGATATACGAGTTAACCGCTACCTCCATTAAAGGAACCATTTCAATTGAAAACCTAGCGGAATCGAAGACTCCAAAGAGTCTACATATCATAGCACCAGCTTAGTAGTAAGGAGATGCTAAGGAGTCAACGAAATACATACCCGATGATTCATGCTTGTGTTTGCTTGGGTAATCCCTCCACTACCTAATAAGATCCAATTCCACATCATTTTCTTTGTCAAAGGTTTCGACAAATTCCTTGTTGTAATGCTTTTGCGGTTCCGACAAATGGTAAATCTTTTTCATATGTTGGAAATAATACTGAGACGGGGGGGTGAATTAGTATTATCAAATCAAACACTTTTTCATTTTCACACGCAGATATATATATGGTACTTAGCTAAGGGAACCCGTGTGTACACACAACTGTGTCTAATGCAACTAGTGTATATCCAGTAAACTAATGATTATGTTCATCCATTATATGTATGTTGATATTTAATCAGTGCATTAGAACTTCATTAACCATATGAACAGTAAATAGGTGCAGTAAAACAGAACAGATCCTCACACATAAGAAGCACACATGAACACTATGATATAAAGTGGAAACCCAATGTGGGTGAAAACCACCTATTGCAATTCGTCTCTATCTTCTTTTAATTAGAAACATCTCTTTACAATACTTCTGTACTGGTGCAGTCTTATACTAGTACGTAGGCTTCTACTTGCAGAAGGCTACAACCTTCTCTCATTCTCCAGCTTGTCCTGGAAGGGAGCTACAACCCCCCTAGCTCTTCTACTAGCTGATGTACTAGTACGTAGGTGCTGACCTACAGAAGGCTACAACCTTCTCTTTTCTTCCACTAGGTACCATGTTTCATAAATTTTCAGACTGGATACTCATGGAACACAACGTCACAATCTGAAGGCCACGTTTCATCCAATTTTCATACTAGCCCCATCAATATCATTGAAGCACAAAACACAATCACCACTTGCATCATCAATCTCTGAATCACCCAATACTGAATCAATGAACCCTGTCAACAAAATGCAGTCACTGGAACATAGAGCAGAACACAAAACTCTGCAACAATATCCAGATCCAACTGTATCATCAAAATCATGCATCAGAGTGCATACACTACTTGGAAGAGCCGAACCAGCGTGTATACGCAACTTCACCAAAGCGAACCAGCGTATATGTCATTAATTAATTACTTATAACTTCGTTGCACTTCCTGACTTCACACATACCCAGATCATTACATATACAAGGATAATACGTATGTTAGCAACCAGATCTAGTTCATCAGATCACATGAAGATAAGTCATTCTGATCCTGATCCATTATAGATCTCATCCATCAACACTGAAGCTAAACATAATCAATCAATCTGAATATGCACAATACTGACACCAGTAAATAGTCATCAGAACTCATCAAAAACCAGAAACACCTATAACTTCAAACATCATAGCTTATATGGTATACGCTAGTTAGATGTATCTAACCTGCGTATGTACATGCTTTTATCATAGTCAACCAGCGTGTATGTCTGTAAATATTCATTCATGATTTGCAGCTATTCCAAACTTGAGCTATACCCAGATCATAATATTTACAGAACATTACATGTGTCAGTATACAGATCTAGACTAGACAAGATCAAACCGTATAGAGATGATTCGTTCCAAGCCATTAGATCCCGATCTATCCTTAGATCTTGTTCTCCATCAACTGCTGAGATTCCTCCTTAGCTCAGATCAAGAAAAGCATCATGAACCCATAACCTGCATACTGGATCTCATACTTCATCAGATATTCAAGATTTTCTCAATGCATTTTCCTAATGATCTTCTTCTCCTTTTATAGTCTTAGGCCTTACTCAATACCATGCTCCAAAACCATTTAGAACCAATACTAGGGACCCAATACCTAGGTTCAACATTTCAGACGCACTACCAAGGAGAAAATACCAAAATACCATGGACCCAAAACTAAGCTTTCCCACATGTACGCGCTTTTGCGTGCATGACAGTGCGTGCATACGCATACGCGACTTTAGATTATAAATCCCATGTGTATACGCGTCTTTGTATATAGGGAACCTGCATGTATAACTTGTGTTTACACACTACTTGGTATATAGCGAACGTGTATATATATGCGACTTGGTATATAGTGAACCTACGTGTTACACAACTTGATATATAGTGAACTTGCATATATACTATTCTTTCTTCATTCTTTGTAGTATAATCATCAATTCTTTGCTACTGACCTGCTGCACTATGATTTGTCATCTGTTAGTTGTTCTGCTACAAGTGGGTTGCCATCAAGTACAACACATGCATCATAATGCCAACAATCTCACCCTTTGGACTTGATGGCAACAACCATACCAAGTCACTCTCCCCCCTTGACATCAAGGCCAAAGTGCGGACCAAGATATTCTCTTCCTTGATATACATTCCACCATCCATACTCCCCTTGAGTACCTGCTGAAATCTCTGATTGAGCTCCCCCTCTGTATATGCCAAGGTGTACCAATCTGTCCATGCTCCCTCTGAGTACATGTTGAAATCTATGCTCTGCTGAAGTGTGCTGTTCATGCTCCCCCTGACAGTAAGCAAGGTCTGCAAAAGGATGTTCTACAAGAAGAACATGACTCTATACATCATAAATGACTTTCCTATCACCAAAGAATCATACATACATCCATCTCCCAACCAAGTGGGGATATACCAATATTGACTCATCCACCCAACCAAGTGGGGATACATGAGATACCAATTGTTTATACATGACAGAAATATTACATCATCCTTCCCATGCATAGTGGGGTAACAAATTACATCATATGACCAAAAGGGATTCATCAACAGTCTACCACAGACAGAGACAAATTATTACATCATGGGTCTTGATATGACCTTTACATCGAATGATATACATGAAATTTATAACAAAGACCAAATATCTAAACAAGACCATGATAGTCATCCACAACTATCATACATCATGTATGATCTGCTCCATAAGCATCTGTCAACAACATCTAGGCCAGCAACCTATATATGTCCTGTGAAAAAGTATGTCTCCATATAGATATCAACTCATCCTCTTGATCTCATCAAGAACAACTTGCTTCGTTTCCTTCCATGAATCAACTTAGCATTTGTCATATCACCAAGTAGTAACAAAATAATTCACATCATATCATATGTATGTGAAAACACCATAGTCATTATCTATGATCATAACATCATCATCATCAGGATTTGTATGATCTTTTATACCATCCATGTATCGTCACTCGGGAACATCCCTCATCTGATAAGCATCAATAAACATATGTGAGTATCAACCTATCATCATATAGGTAAGAACTCATCATCATCATGTCTCCAACAATGCAACTTTGAGCAATCATCCATGTATCCACCATACTATATATAGCACTATGTATCTTGAGCTCAGGCAACAATCCTCAACCATGTAAGAGCCAAGAACTATAGGAATCCTGCATCATAATTGTATTATATGAACTTTATGCATCTTTGAAGGCATGATGACAGCAGTATAAAAGAAATGAGTGACTCATCATCAAATAATGAAGTTGTGTACTCAAGCTTTGTACTTCTCCTTGTCCTTATGAAGATCAACATGTAAGCAACATATATGTATCATCATCCATAAATCTGATCTGAATACCAACTACGTGACCCCATGAACCATATGAGATTTTGTTATGGACAACTCATAACCATATCATAGAAAGATGTATCATCTAGCTATTTAAGCATCATCACCAAGGACTACTAAGCATAATGCGAACAATGCATTATTAAAAGCATATGCTCCCCTTGAACCTATGCCATCCTGTTTAGTGTCAAATATGATCATGCATATATCCGCAAGAAGTATCAAGGCATCATCATCATTAAGTTAGGATCAAAACACTTCTAAACATCTTACAAGTATAAAGACATTTCCACACATCATCAGCAAATTGTAACCATTATCAAACAGAGAAAATAATGAACTAAATCATATCAGACCCTTTTCCTGAACCCATCCCACTGCTTTTCTCAAACTGACATATACGCAACTGTGCGGAGTCTAACTCGCATATATACGTGACTTCTCTTTACGAAACTTGCATATGAGATTGAGAAAACTAAAGTTTTACACCTTTAGCTTCCTCTGAGTCTATTATGTCTGTACATTGTGTTGTGCCACATCTTTCAAATTGTGCTTCCTTCTTCCATATCTTCAAGTGTGATGATGTTTTCTCCTTTTGGTATGGTGCTCGTACTTTATTCCTGCATTCCTTTGCTATATGTCCTAGCTTGTTACATGCATAACATATTATATTTTTCATATTCCTTCTGTAGCAATCAACAGCTTTGTGGCCAAACATATTGCAAGAAAATCAATGTCCCTTAAAGTGAATGTGATGATCTTTCTGTTTGATGGCCTTAAACCATTCTACTTCTGCATATGTCTGTAAAATGTACAAGATTATGACATACATAACATTCAACATTATTCATCAGAGGAGTAAAATATTTTCTTTGAATAATTTCTTTCCTTTGTTGTTGATGGGATTCACCCCTCATCTCCTTGTTGAGTATTTCAGATTGTGCATTAGAGTTCCTTGTCTTATTTTGTGACCTAGATTCACCTTCAACAGATTCATGAAAACCAAGACCAATTTTGATAGAAGGAGACCTTTGACTACTAAGAATATCATCCAAGATCTTAGTACTATCTTGAAATCGTAAGAGCTTATCCTTTTCTTATAATTTATCTTTTAGAATATTTACCTCAACCTGATGTTGCTCTTCCTTTTCAAGATACTGCTTCATCATTTTTTCTTCAACTTTTCTTCCTTCTTCCAACTGATGTCTTAATTCAAGAACTTTGTTTTCTTGATTTTCAAGAGCTTGGAGTAGCTCTTTATTCTGCTTATTTGATTCTTCAAGATCTTATTTTAGCGAGAGGATCGTAGCTTCAAGCCTTTCATAGTAACTGGATCTTTCTCTGAGTTTCTTGATTGTTGAGATCCTTTGATTTACTTCATTTCTTAATCATGTTACTTCATCCTGCAACTTTTGACATTGATCTTCCTTTTCCTTGAATAGCTTCCTTACCCTATTTCCTTCCTCTAGTTGAGCTTTCAGTTTGGTAGCTTCTTTTTTGAATGTACATTCCCTTCTGTTAAATAGATCTTGTTGATCTCTAATATTGTCTATAAGCCTTTTAAATTCTGCCTCTATTTGATATCTTTCTTGCTCACCCAAAAGAGAAAATTCAGTTGTTTCGCTATCACTTTCATCATTTTCAAATGGAAAGAGAAATGTATCACCAGAGGATAACAAATTCATACCTGATAGTTCTTTTGCTTGCTCATCTTCATTCTGAGGTGATTCTGAATCTGAAGTGTCGCTTCCACATATTCCCCAATCGATTCTCCCACTATCATAGTTATTCTAAGATGTCTTCTTCTTCTGAGGCGCTTTCTTCTTTAGCTTCTTTCCCATTAATCTATGGATCTCCTTCAAGCGATAAGGCTTCTACCAAAGGACCTGCTCTGATACCAATTGTTGGAAATAATACTAAGAGGGGGGGGTGAATCAGTATTATCAAATCAAACGGTTTTTCATTTTCACACACAGATATATATACGCTACTTTAGTTAAGGGAACCCGCATGTACACACAACTGTGTCTAATGCAACTAGCGTATATCCAGTAAACTAATGATTCTGTTAATCCATTATATGTTGATCTTTAATCAGTGCATCAGAACTTCATTAACCATATGAATAGTAAACAGGTGTAGTGAAATAGAATAAATCATCACACATAAGAAGCACACATGAACACTATGATATAAGGTGGAAACCCAATGTGTGTGAAAACCACCTACTGCAATTCGTCTCTATCTTCTTTTAATTATAAACATCTCTTTACAATATTTCTGTATTGGTGCAGTCTTATACTAGTACGCAGGCTTCTACCTGTAGAAGGCTACAACCTTCTCTCGTTCTCCAGCTTCTCCTGGAAGGGAGCTACAACCCCCTTAGCCCTTGTACTAGCTGATGTACTAGTACATAGGTGCTGACCTATAGAAGGCTACAACCTTCTCTTTTCTTCCTCCAGGTACCATGTTTCATAAATTTTCAGACTAGAGACTCATGGAACACAACGTCACAATCTAAAGGCCACATTTCATCCAATTTTCATACTGGACCCATCAATATCATTGAAACACTGTAAATATTCATTCATGATTTGCAGCTATTCCAAACTTGAGCTATACCCAGATCATAATATTTACAGAACATTACATGCGTAAGTATACAGATCTAGACTAAACAAGATCAAACCATATAGAGATGATTCATTCCAAGCCATTAGATCCCGATCTATCCTTAGATCTTGTTCTCCATCAACCGCTGAGATTCCTCCTTAGCTCAGATCAAGCAAAGCATCATGAATCCATAACCTGCATATTGGATCTCATACTTCATCAGATATTCAAGACTTTCTCAATGCCTTTGCCTAATGATCTTCTTCTGCTTTTATAGTATTAGGCCTTACTCAATACCATGGTCCAAAACCATTTAGAACCAATACTAGGGACCGAATACCTGGGTTCAACATTTCGGATGCAATACCAAGGACCAAATACCAAAATACCATGACCCAAATACCATGGAATCAAAAATAATCTTTCCCACATGTATGCACTTTTTCATGCATGAATGTGCGTGCATACGCATACGCGACTTTTGATTAGAAATCCCACATGTTTACGCGCCTTTGTATATAGTGAACCTATGTGTATAACCTGCGTGTATACACTACTTGGTATATAGTGAACCAGTGTATATACGTGACTTGGTATATAGTGAACCTGCATGTGTACACGACTTGGTATATAGTGAACCTGCGTATATACTATTCTTTCTTCATTCTTTCTAGTCTGATCATCAATTCTTTGCTACTGACCTACTGCACTATGATCTGTCATCTATGTGAGTTGTTCTGCTACAAGTGGGTTGCCATCAAGTACAACAGATGCATCATAATGCCAACATCATATCTTCTGCTCTAAACAACCTGAACATCCTTCCATCAGCCGTAAAAAAATTCTCTATCTATTATGTTGATACTCTCGATTACCCATCTAAGTCATTAAAGGGTAATATTCTGGTGCGGTTAGCTATTCTGTGAAGAAAAGAGCTGGTCAAATGCTTAAGAGTATTCTTTGATTTATCAGTAGAATCAGCTATTCCCTTTTCTTCTTCAATTTCTTTTGGATCTTGAGCTTCCAATAAATTGAATATGCATTCCCATGAAGCTTTGCCCTGGCCGGCACAGGTAGTATCACCTATCAAGACCTTCTTTATTGGTTCCTCTTTGGTTAAGACTAAAACCTTTAATTTATTTGATTTCTTCGACATTTCTACTGAATTAATGAATTAAAACTTACTCTGCAAAAGAAACAGATGACCGTAATAGAGGAGAAAATCCATTCCAATATAATGCACAATACACAATATTAACAACAATTAAGCGCGCTAACTGATATGAATTTGATATATTATGTTACCACGAATGAAATCCTCGAAGGATTCAACCATAATTGCTTTATTAATGATTTTGGTAACTACCAATTGTGATCATTAAATGTCATAATGATATGTCACATCCCAGATATTAATAACAGTTCTTTAAAGTAAATATCGTGACTTCCCCGATCAGCAATTAGCAATAATCACATATCACAGATTGTTAGGCCCAACTTTATGCTTTAGTCATTTCCTTCATATAGCTCTGATTGCGATAAAGAGTGAGTTGTCATAGGGAGGCAAGATAATCTTTAAGAAATCAATAAATCATTTATTTCTCATTTACTAATGATTTATTCTCTTAAAACCTACAAGCATTCGTTTAACCGTACTATTTCCACTTTATTGAAAAGCACGCCTTTATTTATGATGATGAAATCACATTGGCGGATCTCAAATGGGCATTTTTTATGTGTTTCGGGACCTTACCGATGCGTGATTGCGATCAACTTGTCACATCAGCGGATTTGTATGACCCCATGGAATGTTTCCTTAAGAAATTTGCGATATGCGCTTTCCGATTATGTTATCGCATCGGGGGATGCCAAAGGAAATGTTAAGTCCATCTTTTAGCCAAAGGATGTGTGTGATGCGATATGTTTCATTTATACTTTATCTTATGACATGGTTTTGTTTCGTGTTTACATTGGATCGGACCTCATCATAAGGATTTTCATGTCTCATATGGATTTTTTGCAAAATGCGATTGTTATTGAAGTTATCCTAAAAGAAAAAAGACTTATTATTTATAACTATTGATTTTAGCTAAGTTTATTAAAAAAGGGACCCATTTGTTGTTAAAATTTTTATATAAAAATTTTGAAATGGGGAGGGTTGTTGTATAGCGCAACAGGGTTCTAATATGTTTCCCTTGTGTTTATTAATTCCCAATGATTTATAATATCAAATTATTCGTTTTCTTTGTTCTTCAACTTTTTAATATTAATAATTCCTCGGGTTTATAATCCCTTGAGGTTTTATTGTTAATCCCTTGGGTTTATTATTTGTTTGGGTTTATTATATCAATCCCTTGGGTTCATTCTATTATATTATTAGTCCCTTTTGTTTAATAATATTGCCTTATATTCATAATCGCTTGCGGTTTTAGTATTAATCCCTTGGGTTTATAATATCAATCGCTTGGGTTTATTATTCGCGAGGTAAACATGGTTTATTATAATGTCGACCATGGCCCAACATGGAATTGTGATAGAAATTGTCTGAATATATAAATTAAGGATGGTCAATCATGTTTATTTTAATGTTTATAATATTAGTCCCTTGGATTTAATATTATTCCCTTGGGTTCACAATTTCTTGGGGTCTTAGTATTAATCGCTTCGTTTTATTATTCCTTTGGGTTTCTCATATTAATCCCAAGGGTTTATTTTTCCCCTGGAAAAATCGTAATCTTTCATTATACTTTGAAAAATTACATATTGTAGATGCATCGAGATGCATATGCTAGACTATGCCAGCCTGTTGGCTCAGCAAAATAGATAAACAGATATATCAGCATGGTTTGACTAGCTCATCACACAGGATGGTCATTTAGGTTCTTTTGTTTTATATACATATTTCCACGCAGGGCCATTTATATACTTTCCGTCCAAAATGTAATCAAAATAATTGTACAATTTGTTCAAAAATTATACCAGATATGCAGTTCATGGGTTGTTTGCCCTGTGGTATTGAGGGTCTATGTATGGCCGATGATAATATTGAAAAGCATTAGACCCTCGCTGCTCCTGGATGACCCACTCTCCTCGGGGTAGTGCCGTGGCCGCCTTGGATAATTCGTCGGCACTGCTGTTGTGTTCCCTGTAAATATGATTACAAGATATATCATTAAAATGTGCCTTCATAATATTTATTTCATCCAATATATTGCTGAGTGTGTGAGTGTGGCATGCAGTTGTATCATTAAACCAGTCTATGATGATATTTGAATCACCAAAAATATGAATGTTCATGCAATTATGGCCCAATGAGAAATGCATGAGGTGACGAAGTGTAATGAGCTCAGCAAAATTGTTTGAGCTAGTCCCCAAACCCATTCGGACTTTATAATAGTGCTATTCGTTCATGTAGAGGATAAATCCACCCCCACACTCCTGTTGTTTGGCTACGCCATCAAAGAATGCCCATGGGGTATTCTCATCTATGAGAGGTGGATCGCGAGGCCTTCGAGCTCGAGGTTGTGGTGGTTCCGGCATATCATTGTAATCCGATATAATCTGTGCATATATGTGCGACCAGTTTGCATTTTTACCATCAAATATGATTTGGTTCCGCGTCAACCATAATTGCCAGCTTATAATAAGAGGGAGGCTCTGCAATTTGGATCCCTTGTTCCGGTGGTACCAATCATCCTAGGCCCTGTTTGAATCGTCACCCTCCCAGGTGCCCGTGAATTGAATCGCAGATGATATGTTTTGACAGAGTTCCTTCAGGGTAGTGGACTTCAGGAAGAGGTGAAATGTCGATCCAACATCGTTTTTGCACAACGTACACCATGTAGGCCCGTGGATGGCATGGTGTATTAGATTTTCCCCGGTCGGTACTTTTTTTTTTAGTATGCACCAGAAGAATAATTTGGCCCGAGGTGTTGTTGTAAGTTTCCAAATGACCTTACACCAGAAAGTTATCAAGTCAGGAACTTTATGAGATATCAGCACTTGGTAGCCCCCCTTTGGAGAGTATATGCCACTGTCATATTGTTGCCATATGAGTTCATCCAGTCCCTCTTTTATTCTAATGTGAGATTCGTGAAGTCCCAAGGGTTTATTATTCCCTTAGGCTTATAATATTGATCATGGTAAACCACGGTTGATTCTGACATTCTAACAATGATTGTCTCACCATCAAACTAAATCATGTTTATTTTGATGTTTTTAATATTTACATTTGGGTTTACCATTGTTGGGTTTATAGTATTAGGCCCTTCGGTTTAATATTATTCCATTGGGTTCATAATTCCTTGGGCTTTTAGTATTAATCCCTTGGGTTTATTGTTCATTGGGGTTTTAGTATTAATCCCTTGGGTTTATTGTTCATTTGGGTTTATAATATCAAACCCTCGGGTTCATTATTGCATTTGGTTTATAATATCAATCATTGTAAACTATTGTCAATCATAGCCAAACATGGTCAATCATGGTCGAATGTCACATTGTGACAAGAATTGTCTCACCATCAAAATAAACCATGTTTATTTTAGTGTTTGTAGTATTTATATTTGTTGTGTTTACCAATGTTGGTTTTATAATATTAGTCCCTTGATTGAATGTCGCATTTTTACAAAGATTGAGTCACCATGAAAATAAACCATGTTTATTTTAGTGTTTGTAGAGTTTATATTTGGGTTTAACAATGTTGGGTTTATAATATCAGTCCCATGGGTTTATTATTATTTCCTTGGGTTCATAAACCCTTGGGGTTTTAATATTGATCCCTTTGTTTATTATTCCTTTAGGTTTATAATATCAATCCCTTGGGTTTATTATTCACGTAGCTTTATAATATCGATCATGGTAAACCATTGTCAATCATAGCCAACCATGGTTCAATGTCACATTGTGACAACGGTTGTCTCACCATGAAAATAAATAATAATCCCTTGGGTTTATTATTCCTTTGGGTTTATTATTCCTTTGGGCTTATAATCCCTTGGGCTTTTAGTATTAATACCTTGGGTTTATTTTTCATTGGGGTTTTAGTATTAATCCCTTGGGTTTATTGTTCATTTGGGTTTATAATATCAATCCCTTGGGTCCATTATTCCGTTTGATTTATAGTATCAATCATTGTAAAACATTGTCAATCATAGCCAAACATGGTCAATCATGGTTGAATGTCGCATTGTGACAAGAATTGTCTCACCATCATGGTTGTGGTTTTTATATTTGGGTTTACAAATGTTGGGTTTATAATATTAGTCCCATGCTTCAATGTTGTTGGGAGTATAGTATTAGGCCCTTCGGTTTAATATTATTCCATTGGGTTCATAATCCCTTGACTTTATTGTTCATTGGGGTTATAGTATTAATCTCTTGGGTTTATTGTTCATTTGGGTTTATAATATCAATCCCTTGGGTTCATTGTTCTGTTTGGTTTATAATATCAGTCATTGTAAACCATTGTCAATCATAGCCAAACATGGTCATCATGGTTGAATGTCGCATTGTGACAAGAATTGTCTCACCATAAAAATAAACCATGTTTATTTTAGTGTTTGTAGTATTTATATTTGGGTTTACCAATGTTGGCTTTATACTATTAGTCCCTTGGTTGAATATCATATTTTGACAGAGATTGACTCACAATGAAAATAATCTATGTTTATTTTAGTGTTTGTAGTGTTTATATTTAGGTTTAACAGTGTTGGGTTTATAATATTAGTCCCATGGGTTTAATATTATTTCCTTGTGTTCATAAACCCTTGGGTTTTAGTATTGATCACTTTGTTTATTATTCCTTTAGGTTTATAATATCAATCCCTTGGGTTTATTATTCCATTAGGTTTATAATATCGATCATGGTAAACCATTTTCAATCATAGCCAACCATGGTCCAATGTCACATTGTGACAATGATTGTCTCACGATGAAAATAAATGATAAAAGGGTTTATTATTCCTTTGGGTTTATTATGTCAATCCCTCGGGTTTATT
The DNA here is from genome assembly GCA_000404065.3 of Pinus taeda. Taxonomy (NCBI): domain Eukaryota; kingdom Viridiplantae; phylum Streptophyta; class Pinopsida; order Pinales; family Pinaceae; genus Pinus; species Pinus taeda. The sequence goes on along the minus strand of APFE030217269.1, from coordinate 69,268 downwards.
ATTCCCTTGGGTTTATAATACATTGGGCTTTTAGTATTAATCCCATGGGTTTATTGTTCATTAGGGTTTTAGTATTAATCCCTTGGGTTTATAATATCAATCCCTTGGGTTCGTTATTCCCTTTGGTTTATAATATCAATCATTGTAAACCATTGCCAATCATAGCCAAACATGGTCAATCATGGTTGAATTTCACATTGTGAAAAGAATTGTCTTACCATCAAAATAAACCATGTTTATTTTAGTGTTTGTAGTATATATATTTGGGTTTACCAATGTTGGGTTTATAATATTACTCTCATGCTTCAATGTTGTTGGGTCTATAGTATTAGGCCCTTTGGTTTAATATTACTCCATTGGCTTCATAATGCCTTGGGCTTTTAGTATTAATCCCTTGGGTTTATTGTTCATTTGGGTTTATAATATCAATCCCTTGGGTTCATTATTGTGTTTGGTTTATAATATCAATCATTGTGAACCATTGTCAATCATAGTCAAACATGGTCAATCATTGTTGAATGTCGCATTGTGACAGGAATTGTCTCACCATCAAAATAAACCCTGTTTATTTTAGTGTTTGTAGTATTTATATTTGTTGGGTTTACCAATATTGGTTTTATAATATTAGTCCCTTGGTTGAATGTCGCATTTTGAGAAAGATTGTGTCACCATGAAAATAAACCATGTTTATTTTAGTGCTTGTAGTGTTTATATTTGGGTTTAACAATGTTGGGTTTATAATATTAGTCCCATGCGTTGAATATTATTTCCCTAGGGTCATAATCCCTTGGGGTTTTACTATTAATCCTTTGGGTTTATTATTAACTTTGGTTTATAATATCAATCATTGTCATCTTTATTAATCTCTTGTATTTGTAATATCAACCCCTTGCACTTCTTGATCCCTTAGGTTTTTAATATTTATCCGTTGGGTTCAATAATTCCTTGGGTTTATAATATTAAAGAATTGGGTTTATTAATTCCTTGGGCCTATAATATTAGTCCCTTTTTTTTATCTTAGGTTTTTGATGAAAAGAGATCTTGGGAGTTAACCAAAATCCCCTTCCTTAATAAAATATCGATGTTGGGACCTGTGAGTTATGGCCCACTAAGCCTATTGGAAGCATTTCTTTAGGCCTTGAGCCTTTCAACCGTGGACGTACATTAAATCAGAGCCATATAACTTTATTGGGGCTTCTATACTATGGGAAGCATTACATATAGGCCTTTAAGCCTTAAAACCCATGTAAAGCTTAACTTATGCACATGGCCACAGTAACTATGAAAATATTTGGAATTATGCATATATCTTTAAAAAAGAAAATATATAATAAAACATGCTTTTCTGCTTCCAATACGGGCTCAACACAATTCCCAATGTATACTTCCTGTCGATTCATCCCTGCCGTTGATCTACACCTTTCAGATCGGACAATCTACAAAGGTTTTCGGGTGGGATTTAAGCTCAAAGAATACCTACCCGAAATGGGCAGTTTCCTCTCTCTAGGTGACTACTACATGTTAAATGTTGAGTGAAATCGGACTGATTCCATTAAAAACCATCCATCGCTTTTGCTCTGCCCGAAAACTACCTTATAACTTAAAAACTGTCTTTTTGCATGCCTTATGGACCCGACAGACTTATATAACATAATATATATCTCTATCGGATCCGACCTGCAGTTAGCACGCCATATATATATATAAAGTGTTGTACGATAATTGTGGACCCGCCAGGGCTTTAAAATATAATACATATATGCTTTAAGTCCGACCTTCTTATTATAATCTTTTATAACATAAATTCATATAAAACAACGTAAAACACAATATATATGAATATCAATAAAATTCTTTGGAACCCACAATAAGTCTTTGCAAGCCCTCGTCGTTGTAGAGTGCCGAGCTAGAGGCTGATACAGCTACCATGGAGGCCAGAGACAATTAGGAATCATGGAATGACAAGAATGAACCAGTTTTACAATACAAATTGCACCAGCTATGAGAAATAGACTTGTTAGCACCTCGCTATGGAGAAAACCCTTCTAAGTACACAGTTTCCATCTCCAAGAAGGAAAAGAATGATGAGCAACATCATTTCTTCCAAGGCATAGAACCCCTGAGGTTCCGTCCACTACCTGATCTAAACATCGAGCGGAGGCTGTTAATTTTGAATGAGTCCCAAGACCATTGACGAAGCAGTACCACCATGAAGACTCGAGAGAGGAGAAGCCTCCACCTAGGCCGATACGATAGCCAGAACATTAATGCAGCGTGGGAGAACAAGTGGTAAGAGTTAATATCACTCAGAAAGGCAGACAACTATTAAGTCCAGTTTTAAATGCTAAGGAGCTGGAAAAGTCTTTCATGTGTCAGAGGGACAAGTGGCTCGGTTAGAAAGCCCACTCCCTTTTTTCAACTTGTAAATATAGTCATGGAAGGAATGTAAGGGCCGCAGTGGGTCATATTGAAAGGGGTTCACATTTTTAATGTATAAATCTTACAAATAACCAGAATCACTTTGGAAAAACATTTCAGAGTTCTATTAAAAATCGTAATTGTTCACATTGTAATAGTTATGTATTTAATTTACAATACTTTATTTAATTTACATTTTTTATTTATGTATATTTTAACATGTGGATGTGTGACACTCCCTGAAAAATATGTCATTGACAAACATCATATGGGTGAACTATCGAATTGGATATAAGTTAATTGAAGTCATATAATACCAAAATTATATTTAATATATTCACGTCCACTACTGTAATGAAATTAGATTTTATTTCAAAATATAAAATTATGTGATATGTTAGTATCTATTTCTTGGCATTGTTTTTTCAGTGAAGAAATTGTTTGAAGGTTTCAAATGAAAAAGATTAAATTGCAAAAAACTAAAAACAAGAAAAGCATAATCCCATAAACTATTTTTAATCAGCTAAACTATTCCAACCCTAAAATATTCCATGGGCTATCTACATGTCTATGATGTGATGTGATTGGATTTGGGTTTTGCGTTAGCTATACTTGTAACCACCATCAACAAATCCTTGTCGGTTACTAATTGTAGACAGCTCGGGACCTGCCACCCAGTCCTCAAAACAAGTACGAATCCATGACATATAATAGTATTAGCGACATGATGATTTGACTATAGTATGTGTCGTTTTCTAAAGTCCCATATTAAATAATGTGATTTTTTTCCTTGGTGATGAAGACAAAACTAGACCTCGTGCTTATACTATTAGTATAGTTTCTTGCTTCCTAATCCGTGGATCTTTTATTTAATAATTTTTTATTCTTATACTAACAATTTATTATACATGTTTCATATCTA
>APFE030217269.1:17985-46491 GCA_000404065.3 Pinus taeda | reverse complement strand
CATATTCTCAATCTTCAATAGCTGACTTAATTCAAGGGTTAGAGTATTACGTTGATACGGTGAGAGTCATTGTTTCGAATCCTAAAGCGAGCCTGAGTCTTTCGTGCCAATATGAAATGGATTTCACTTAAAAGATTCTTGGTCAATTTTTATGTGAAAATAAATTTAAGTATTTTTAATCTTACATAATTTTTTTTTTTTTTTTTCTTTCATTAAGTAGAAAAAACGCTACTTCTTTGCATTAATAAAAAAATACTACAAAAATCATGTTTCTCTTCGACCTTCTTATGAAACTTCTTACATCAACCTTTTTTGTATCTGTGTATCTTCCTCCTATGACTATTCTATTACATTTTCTTTGTTATAAGATTTCTCAAAAAAAAAAAAATTGTCTAAAAGATTGTCCTCCTCCTTCGATATAAGTCTATCAATGTTTCTACATATCCTAGATTTCTCGCTTTTGCTTCTATGAGTAGTTTATACTACCTGCATTGGTCAAGTCGGCGTGTTCATAAGAATAAAAGTAAAATTTACCTGTTGGTTTCGTCATACTTCTCTTTGAAAACAAATCAACTATCCAATTGTGCTCCCTGTATATATGATCAAAGTTAACAACTTGAAAGGTGCTTACTAGGACCCAAATTCGGCACATACAACTTTTAAGAATAGGAGGGCTAAAACCTGTGTTTTTCTGCACCTAGTCTATGAAAGGAATTTTTCTAGCCTGGTACGAAGAAGGAGGTAGCTGAATATTTAGCCCGTTGTCTGGAATGCCAACAAGTAAAGGTAGAGCACCAACACCTAGCAGGATTACTCCACCAACTACCTATTCCTGAATGGAAATGGGAAACCATATCTATCAATTTCGTTACCAGACTGCCTAATTCTAAAAGGAAAAATAACTGAAATGGTGGTAGTAGACAAATTGAGAAAATCTTCTCACTTCGTACCAGTACAGTCAACTTATAAAGTGGTACAAATTGCTAACATTTTTATGCAAAACATTTTAAATTACATAGAATACCCAAGATGATTATTTTTGACCGTGACACGAAATTTACATCAGATTTCTGGAAAGCTCTTTTTAAAGGATTGGGCACACAACTAAACTTCAACACTGCGTATCATCCTCAAATGGATGGATAGACGAAGTGAGTAAATCAAGTAGTAGAAGACATGTTGCGAACTTACGTAATGCAAGAACTATCTAAGTGGGAGGACTACCTGCACTTGGTAAAGTTTTCCTATAACAATGGATAACATACATCTTTACAGATGAGTTCTTTTGAAGTGTTATATGGGTGTAACTACAGGACGCCCTTGAGTTGGAGTGATCCAAAGGAAAATTTGATGTTAGGACCATATATGTTAGAGGAAATGGAGGAGATGGTGAAAAAGGTACGAATCAATTTGAGAGACGCTCAGGACTGGCAAAAGAACTTTGCTGATCGGAAGAGAATCATCCAGGAATTCCAAGTGGGGGATCATGTTTACACTCGGGTACGAGCCAAGAAAATCACATTGCAATGGAACGGATGTGCTAAACTACCACCCCGATTTTGCAGCCCTTTCCAAATTTTAGCTCGAATCGGACCAGTGGATTACCAGCTTGCCTTACCCAGCCATATTCGTGTGCACAATGTCTTTCACGTTTCTCTACTTAAGAAATAAATTTATGATGCTAACCACATAATCAATTGGCAAGACATTCAGGTAAAGTATATAATAAGCATTTTTGTTTGAATTCAAATTGATTAAACAAGTTGTTTGATGATTTAAATTGTTGTATTGCTATGTATAGGTCGATCTGGACCCCGGTTATACTCAATGGGAGAGAAGTAACATTGCGGAAACAAGTTATCACCTAGGTTAAAGTGCAATGGAAGCGCTATGGGCCGGGGGAGGCTACGTGGGAAGATGAGCAGGTTATGAAGGAAACCTTTTCGGATTTATTTTCAGAAGGAAAACATTGGGGAAATATTACATCTTAGGGGAGGAAGATGTGATATCCCCAGATATTGTAAATATTTTATTTACTGCAAACTAAACAATTTGTTATTATTTTAATTATAAAACTATTTCTTGAATTAACTATGCAGAAGTGAATTAGCAGTTATTTGTAAATACTATTTTACTTGTTAAGTAGTTAGGGAGATAGTTAGCTGGCCTGACTAATTTCTTGAGTATTTACTTGAGAAATATCAAGAGGATAGGGGTATCTGAGATCAGGAAAAATAAAGAAAAGAATGGAAACAAAGTATGTGCTTTGATGTCAGGCAGAGTTCTGTAGCTACGTCAGGTTTGGACCAAATTGCTGTGAGATAGTAAGATCTCGTAATTAAAAAAGAAGAATAAGTTTCTTGTGTACGAGAACAACTCGAGGGGAGACTACAAGATATAGTAGTCTCAAGGTTGGTAGGTAAAATAACAAGCAACAAGGCTAGTTGCAGACTAAACTTGGAAGACAGTGTGACCAAGATAAGTGGAATTCTCTTATGAAGTAATTAGGAATCTGTTATGTATATTTACATAAATTTATGCACTTTAATTGCTAATAGATATTAGGATTGAAATGAAATGATCATACTGCTACCAAGATTTAACTTTTTTCTTGCAAGAATTTAGAATGCTATAATCTTTTGTAAGAAGACCAAACCTTGGATATCAGGGATGGAGCAAACATACATACACATATAAACAAAACGAAACAACATTCACATTTTGAATAAGAAAAAGAAACCACAGATTTATTCAATGAGAAATATAGTATGTAACAGGTAAAGAAAGAAATTTCCTCATGCTACCCTCGCGGTTAGGGAAATATCTTACATTCTTTTGATGGAAAATAGAGAGATAAATAAACTGTTAACTATGATTTAAAGAATAGAGACGAAGAACTGTTGAATCATATTATTTGTAGAATGCATTTAAATAATCAAATAAGTTAACCATAACTTAAGAACAATAGATTTTTTGGCAGCATCACAGGCTGTCAAACCTAACACTAGAAAGGAAGTTGAGTAAGTCAGGCCGGGATTTGAACCCCGACCCTTGCAAAAATACATAATACATTTTGCTTGAAAGATAATTGTAACTATTTAAAACTAATAGATTAATAATGAACTTCAATAAAACCCCCTTGGAAAACCCCTTAAGAGTTGGCATTGTTCAAAACATAATTGGTTAAGTACACTAACATCACAATAGTGCCCATATAGATTCCCTGTTGGAGTCGAGACCTAAAAACACGAAAGAACCCTTTTACGAAAATGTTAAGAAAACTCAAGTACCTAGAGGGGACTTTAGCATGCTTAGAGGACTGAGCAAGAGCTCCCACCCGCATTTTGCGCAAGACACTAACACATGCAAAACCCCCCATCCCAACTGGGAGGAGTAACCCGAGTTAAAAAGTGAATCTTGAAAAACCAGAATTGTAAAGAAGGATTTGCATCTTGAGTCAAAGAAAACAAAAGAACATTGACAATTACCTATTTTGGAGACACTTGTGCAAACCCTCGTCGCTGCAGAGTTTATTTGGGTTTATAATATCAATCCCTTGGGTTCATTATTCCATTTGGTTTATAATATCAATCATTGTAAACCATTGTCAATCATAGCCAAACATGGTCAATCATGGTTGAATGTCACATTGTGACAAGAATTGTCTCACCATCAAAATAAGCCATGTTTATTTTAGTGTTTGTAGTATTTATATTTGTTGCGTTTACCAATGTTGGTTTTATAATATTAGTCCCTTGGTTGAATGTTGCATTTTTACAAAGATTGAGTGACCACGAAAATAAACCATGTTTATTTTAGTGTTTGTAGTGTTTATATTTGGGTTTAACAATGTTGGGTTTATAATATTAGTTCCATTGGTTTAATATTATTTGCTTGGGTTCATAAACCCTTGGGGTTTTCATATTGATCCCTTTGTTTATTATTCCTTTAGGTTTATAATATAATCCCTTGGGTTTATTATTCCCTTAGGTTATAATATTGATCATGGTAAACCATTGTCAATCATAGCCAACCATGGTTCAATGTCACATTGTGACAACAATTGTCTCACCATGAAAATAAATAGTAATCCCTTGGGTTTATTATTCCTTTGGGTTTATTATATCAATCCCTTGGGTTAATTATTCCCTTTGGTTTATAATCTTTTGGGATTTTAGTATTAATACCTTGGGTTTATTGTTCATTGGGCTTTTAGTATTAATCCCTTGGGTTTATGGTTCATTTGGGTTTATAATATCGATCCGTTGGGTTCATTATTCTATTTCATTTATAGTATCAATCATTGTGAACCACTGCCAATCATAGCCAAACATGGTCAATCATGGTTGAATGTCACATTGTGACAAGAATTGTCTCACCATCAAAATAAACCATGTTTATTTTAGTGGTTGTAGTATTTATATTTGGGTTTTCCAATGTTGGGTTTATAATATTAGTCCCATGCTTCAGTGTTGTTGGGTCTATAGTATTAGGCCCTTCGGTTTAATATTATTCCGCTGGGTTCATAATCCCTTGGGATTTTAGTATTAATCCCTTGGGTTTATTGTTCATTGGGGTTTTAGTGTTAATCTCTTGGGTTTATTGTTCATTTGGGTTTATAATATCAATCCCTTGGGTTCATTGTTTTGTTTGGTTTATAATATCAGTCATTGCAAACCATGGTCAATCATAGTCAAACATGGTCAATCATGGTTGAATGTCGCATTTTGACAAGAATTGTCTCACCATCAAAATAAACCATGTTTATTTTAGTGGTTCTACTATTTATATTTGGGTTTACCAATGTTGGGTTTATAATATTAGTCCCATGCTTCAATGTTGTTGGGTCTATAGTATTAGGCCATTCAGTTTAATATTATTCCACTCGGTTCATAATCCCTTGGGATTTTAGTATTAATCCGTTGGGTTTATTGTTCATTGGGGTTTTAGTATTAATCCCTTGGGTTTATTGTTCATTTGGGTTTATAATATCAACCCCTTAGGTTCATTGTTGTGTTTGGTTTATAATATCAGTCATTGTAAACCATGGTTAATCATAGCCAAACATGGTCAATCATGGTTGAATGTCACATTGTGATAAGAATTCTCTCACCATCAAAATAAACCATGTTTATTTTAGTGTTTGTAGTATTTATATTTGGGTTTACCAATGTTGGCTTTATAATATTAGTCCCTTGGTTGAATATCGTATTTTGACAAAGACTGGATCACCATGAAAATAAACCATGTTTATTTTAGTATTTGTAGTGTTTATATTTGGGTTTAACAATGTTGGGTTTATAATATAGTCCTATGGGTTTAATATTATTTCCTTGGGTTCACAAACCCTTGGGGTTTTAGTATTGATCACTTTGTTTATTATTTCTTTAGGTTTATGATATCAATCCCTTGGGTTTATTATTCCCTTAGGTTTATAATATCGATCATGGTAAACCATTGTCAATCATAGCCAACCATGGTTCAATGTCAAATTGTGACAATGATTTTTTGTTTTTATTTTTAGGCATTTGGAAAAAGCCTTATGCATTTTCATAAGTTTATATGGTTGGAAACAAAATAAGATATACACTTTTTATGTTCCATGTTTATGATTGCATAATTAATAATTATTGTTCGTTGTAGACATGTCATCTGAAGGCACAAGCATGCCTGCAGGAAAAAGAAATTTGTCATCACAATCACATGAGAGGTCTAATGAAAGTCGTCGTTTGTGGTATCAACAAAATAAGGATGTGATAAATGAGCATAGGAGAGCTGCATATAAGACAAAAACGAGTGAAGTCACTCTTCAAAATGATTCTATAATTCCTTGTCAGTATCGTAGTATGGACGATATAATGGAAAGAACATTTCTTGTTGATAGTTCATTATCAGGATATGCTCCTCCTCAGCATAGTCTTGTCATTCGATGCTCTTCTGAAAATGTTCATAACATTGGGGAAACATCTTGCAATCGGGAAGAACGCCATATCGATATTGTGCATGAAAATCTCCACCATAACCCTTCCATGTGTCCAATTGCATGTTTTGATGGCCAAAGGCTGCAAATAAGCCATGGTCAAGGTAACGATGACATTTTGTGTGATGATTTGAATGATAGTTTACTTGGCCATTTGTTTGATGATTTTGATTCAGCGGCTCGAAACAAAAGACCTTCAAATACCACTTCTCAAAGTAATGTGGTCCCACTAAGAGAATCAGTCATCCCTGATAGCATTTTGCGTGGCACAATGGAGGTAACACAATTATATTTTGGTTTTTGCTGCAATAGTTGTTGTTCAGCTATATTCCAGGCTAATGTAAATTTTCAGTGCTTCTAATTTGCTTTTCATTTTTTAAATTTCTAATTGCTTAGACAATGAATTTTATGGAGTCTTTTATTTTCTTTGAACATGATAGAAGTCATTCCAATATAGGAATAAAAATTAACTTTGTAGATGTTACATCTACTGATGTTAGAAGTGAAGAGGAACTATCTCATAGCGTTCATCCACATCGCCAAACAAATATAAATGTTGAGTGGATTTGATATTTTTCTCATTTACAGTTCCCTTGAAATTGGGTTTTGTAACATTTCATGGAGAAACCATGATGTCATCTCGTTAGGTTGGCGAATTGGAATCCAAAAGATCAAATTGTAAAACTATTGTAGATGTATTTGATTTATTTTCAATTTTTGAATCTTTCCTTTTTGGACATTTAGTTTTATAACGTATTTTATTTTTTTGAAACAGGAAACAACTCATTTGAATAGAGGCAAAGAAACTAGATGCAAAAATGTTTCTTCCACTGTTCTTAGAATCCAAGAGAAACCATCTCATAACCCTCATCCACGTGAAGATAGAAATGTAAATTTTCAATGCATTTGATTCTTTTTCATTTTCTTCATTTATAATTAGTTGTAAATTAAATTTTAAAGTCTTTTATGACAAAAAGACCTTTACATCCTCTCAGATTCGTGAAATTCACACCATGAATTTGGAAACACATTCTCATAGATCCATTCCACGTGCTTCAAATTTGCGAATGGAATCGCATGTTCTGGAAGATGAAGTAAATTTTAGAAGAGATTTTACTCATCGAAATGGTTTTCAACCTGGCTCAGTGAGTAGAGATCATATTTGTTTTGATAAAAACATGATTGCAGTGCATAAAAGGTTTTGAGCAAAGATAGATTGATTGTCAGTTGTCTAGATGTGCCACATTTTCCAAGAATCATATCCCGGAATCCTTGTTGTGAGATATTCTGAAGGACCTGTTTGCAGACAATGTAAGAGTGAAAGAGGAGACCATTGTTTTTTTCAGTATAATAACATGGATCTTGGTGAGCAACCTCCTATTTTAAGAGTTCTTACTCAAGTTGAAGAAATAATAATAGCACGTGTGAATCCAATTTTGTAAGTGACACATGTTCGAGGTCGGAAATATAAGTATAGTGGTCATACAATTAGATTTCCTCAAGAAATTTCTATAATTGTACGAAGCCTTCCTCGACGTGTTGAAGATATTGACTTTCTAATTGTGAGGAGACATGGCACTAAGTCTAAATATTATGAGTGTTATGTCAAAAGATCTCGAGTGATGGATGCATTTCTTTTCAAAATCCAGCGTGAACAATATTATCGAGATGTTGTAATTGATTATGATTCAGTGAATGCTCTACCCGAAAGATCAACAAATATCTCCTCCAAGCTTAAATTTGTTGATTGTCATATTGAAGAATCTGAGATCAATGAAACTAATAATGAAGAGTTTCATGTTGATCATTTGCCCACTCATCCTTCTTCTTTGTTGCTCGCCTACCAAATGAATGCATAGAAGTGGAAGAAGTTAGAGAATTTCTTGATAATGTTCACTCTTCACATTTCAAGACATGGATTAGCCCACTATTGGAACCTCTCCAGTGAATGAATATAATATAGAGGGGTTGCTCGATATGGCATTCCTAACGTTTTTCCCCACCGGTGATGTTGATTGGTTGCAACTACATATTTGTAGTGTTGAAGTTCATGAGTATGCATTGCATCTTCTTAGGTACTATGATCAGAGATTTTGAAGCCATCCTCGGTTTTGATATTACCTATTAAACATGATAATGCATCATCAGAGCCAAGCAACTACTACAGTTTTTGCAAAGAAACATTTACATGATAACTTGCCTACAACATTGAGGGAGTTGCGTCACCAACTCTCTGATTTACCATATAGTAAGTTGGTTGAGCATCTTAGGCCGTTTGGTTCTTCTCTGAGAGGTACAAGGGCATACTGGACTAAGTGTCAATCTGAGTTGATGGACGTGATTACTCAGTTAGGATGTCCATCTTTATTTTTTTACTTTGAGTGCATCTGACACAAAGTGGCCAGAGTTGCATAACCTCATGCCCATACATTCACATTCTCGTTCTTCAAATGAGCATCCTATGAAAATTGACAATGTTATCTAGTACACTCAAAATTGTTGCGGCATTTATGCACCACAGATTCAATATTTTTCGAGAGGAAGTTATCCAAAAATATCTTAAAGCTAAAGACTTTTGGTACAGGTTTGTGTTGAATTTTTTTCTATACTTTTTCAACTTGTATTGTGATTCTATTTATATTGTTTGTAGTAACTATATGTTCATTTATTTCAGATATGAGTGGCAACACAGAGGTTCAACACATATCCATGGTTTCCTATGGTTAGAAGGTGCTCCTGACATGGAAATACTTGATTGGTCAAATAGTTTTGATGTACCACTTGCAAAGATGTTCTTCAACAAATATGTAACTGCACGGAATACGCGTATCATACATCGTCGCAACATAATGGTTCCACGAGGCCTCAATGATGACCCTTGCCTATTGAATACTGGTCATATTTTCTCTTATAATCCTCATAATGATTATGAAGAATTGTTAAATCGTGTCCAAAGGCACACAAAGTGTACTGTCAATTCTTGTTTGCGCAAAAGGGGCGATATTCTAACATGTTGGTACAATGCTCCATGGGATCTTTGTGGTGAAACAAGATTGTTAATAGATGATCAAGGAAGAAAAAAATATGAGCCAGTAAGAAATGATGACAAGCCTAATGTACATAACATTGACCTTCTAACAATGTGGCGTGCAAATGTTGATTGCCAGTCAGTGCTTTCTCCCTATGCTGTGTTGAAATACATTGCTAAGTATGCATCGAAAGTAAAAAAAGAGTCTAAAAGTTATCATCATATATTAACTATAATTTCAAATTGTATTGGCTCTCAGGATTGTGCTTTATGTGCATATAGAAATTTTCTTGCACAAACGATTATTGACCGTCACCTTGGAGCACAAGAAACATGCCATATGTTGCTTAAGCTACCTCTTGTTGTTCGTAGTTAGAATTTTGTTTCCTTAAATGTTGGAAGAAAGGTTTTTAGGAAAATATCAAGGGATGGCTTGCAATGTTCATCTAAGAATACTTTCGTTCAACATTATCAGAAGAGACCTTTTTCCTTGAACATCTATCTTTGATAGAAACAACAAGATCTTAGACATTTGAAAGCAAGCGTAAAGAAGATCCATGGAAGCCTAGAGATGTTCATGCTGTTGTTTGGATTTGGCCACAATTTTATTCTATTCCCAGTGAGGCTCCAGAGGAATTTGAAACCTTTTTCTGGTCACAATTTCTATTCTACAAGCCATTTCATGACATTTCTACAGAAATTGGCCTTTCAGCTGAAGTTATTATTGAAAGTTGGAGGAATTTTGGATATCGAGCATGGAATGTTAATCAACAACCATCAACTATAGACAATATTGAAGATGAAGAACATGGTGATTTTTCTAACCACGAAATGAATGTTAAAGATCATTTTCAAGAATGGCTGATTTTCTCTCATTTGGTTCCACCAAACGATGTGAGTGTTTCTGATCTCCACACCCTTGGTCGAAGGGACTTTGATATATCCTTTGACTCGGAAAGTACAACTATTTCTGATGATGTTTCATAGGAAGCTACTAATTTTATAAGGAATGCAAAATCAACGGGTGATATTGTTGACCTTTCAAACAGAACATTTGCATCTCCAGATACTTTGTCGGAAAAACAACGAATTGCTTCTGAGATTATGTTAAGGCACTTTGCTGAATATGAAATTCGTGAAGCTCTTCTTATGATTATTCAGGGCACTATGAGCACTGGGAAGTCTTTCCTTATCCATTGTATTTTTGAAGCTCTTTCTAATTCGTCAAGTGATGGAAGAAGCCTGTTGCTTCTTCTTGCACCAATAGGAATAACTGCTTTTAATATACATGCAAAAACAATACACTCAGCTATAAAAATCCCAATTAAAGATATGCAACCACTACAGGGGCAATCACTTGCAGTATTCCAAGAAGAAATGCGACATGTTAGATATATATTGATTGATGAAATGAGCTTTTTGGGATGAAGGTTGTTTATACAAATAGATGATCGGTTACGAGAAGCATTTTCACAGAAAAAGAATTGTCCTTTTGGTGGGAGATCCATCATCCTTGTGGGTGACCTTGGCCAACTGCCTCCTATCAGAGATAAGCATTTATATGTAGGTAATACAACAGGGAAAGTCTTGTGGAGAAAATTCAACATTGTTGTCACTCTTGACACAATCTTTTGCCAACAAGGGAATAATGAGAAACAATCTTGTTTTCGTAGAGTCCTCAATAACATAAGAAATATAGAACTTATTCTTGGAGATTAGGACTTTCTTATGTCTCGGGATGATATGAGGTTGTATCCTATAGAAAGAGATTTATTTAATGTAGCAGTTCACATGTTTCCAACAAATAATTTGGTGTCCTTGCATAATAGGCATATGTTAAAATCATTAAATTCTCCAATTGCATGATGTGTTGCTGAATATTCAAGGCATTCAGAAATCGGTGGCGTTGATGATGGTCAATTGGACCGTGAAGTTTTGTTGTGTCCTGGTCACCATCTTATGTTGACATATAATTTATGGGTTGAAGCTGGATTGGTGAATGGTGCACTTAGTTTTATTAAGGATATATTCTATCCGCCTACCTCTAAGCCACCTCGACTTCCAATGTTCACAATTGTTGTTTTTGATAAGTATGTTGGTGTTCCATTTGATGCAAGCAATCCAAACATTGTCCCCATCACCCCAGTGATGAGAGGAAATTGAAAACAAATTCCTCTGAAGATGGCATGGGCTCTTACAATCCACAAGTCACAGGGATTGACTTTAGAACGAGTGTCAGTTGATATCGGGAATAAAGAGAAGCAAGGCCTTACCTTCACAGCCATATCAAGAATGAAATCAATAAATGGTTTATGCATTGCACCGCCTTTTTCTTTCTAATGTTATGCCAAGATGAAAGATAGTGCATATGTTACAATTAGGAAGAAGGAAGAGGAGCGATTGAAGTCCATATCACTATGAAATACAACTAATAACACTGTGGCCTTCCTTATAGTTTTGAACTTCAATTTTGCAGTGAATTATTTGATGTAGACAAAACAAAAAAATATACGTTAAGACTCAATGTTCTTTCTGTGGTTGCAATGTTAGTTAAATTGTGATTATTTTAAACATTCATGTTGTTTTTATGTACAAAATTGTATTTCTTTGGTCTTAAAGTGTCATATTATGCTATTCTTATTTAAATCCAATGTGTGCAATTTAGATGTGTTTTTTTCATTTATGTTGCTTTGCTCCAATGGGAGTGTTACTATTTTATATCTTTCTCTTGCATTTCTGATTGTTGTGGTCTTCTGTGTGGATCCCTTCGCTTTGTTCACCAGGATCCATAAATGAAAATATTGTTTACATTTATAATATTAATTTTGGGATTTCATGTTCTAGGTGTTTATATCAATATTTTTGAGATTTATAGTATTAATACATTCATGTATTGATATGAATGTATTTATGGCCTAAATTCTATTTACAATTTACAATTTAGTGATATAAATGTGTTATTATTAACGTAGTCATGATTTATCATGTTTTAGTGTTCAAAATGATAATTTTCACAATATCATTTTCTATGAAAATAAATTTAAGTATTTTTAATCTTACATAATTTTTTTATTTTTTATTTCTTTCATTCAGTAGAGAAAACGCTACTTCTTTGCATTAATAAAAAAATACTACAAAAATCATGTTTCTCTTCGACCTTCTTATGAAACTTCTTACATCAACCTTTTTTGTACCTGTGTATTTTCCTCCTATGAGTATTCTATTACATTTTCTTTGTTATAAGATTTATCAAAAAAAAAAATGTCTAAAAGATTGTCCTCCTCCTTCGATATAAGTCTATCAATGTTTCTACATATCCTAGATTTCTCCCTTTTGCTTCTATGAGTAGTTTATACTACATGCATTGATCAAGTCGGCGTGTTCATAAGCATAAAAGTAAAATTTACCTGTTGATTTCATCATCCCTCTCTTTGGAAACAAATCAACTATCCAATTGTGCTCCCTATAAATATGATCAAAGTTAACAACTTGAAAGGTGCTTACCAGCACCCAAATTCGGCACATCCAACTTTTAAGAATAGGAGGGCTAAAACCTGTGTTGTTCTGCACTTAGTCTATGAAAGGAATTTTTCTAGCCTGGTATTAAGAAGGAGGTAGCTGAATATTTAGCCTGTTGTCTGGAATGCCAACACGTAAAGGCAGAGCACCAACACCCAACAGGATTACCCCACCCACTACCTATTCTTGAATGGAAATGGGAAACCATATCTATCAATTTCATTACCGTACTGCCTAATTCTAAAGGGAAAAATAACTCAATCATGGTGGTAGTAGACAAATTGAGCAAATCTTCTCATTTCATACCAGTACAGTCAACTTATAAAGTGGTACAAATTGCTAACATTTTTATGCAAAACATTTTAAATTACATAGAATACCCAAGATGATTATTTCCGACCGTGACATGAAATTTACATCAGCTTTCTGGAAAGCTCTTTTTGAAGGATTGGGCACACAATTACACTTCAGCACTGCGTATCATATTCAAATGGATGGATAGACTGAGCGAGTAAATCAAGTAGTAGAAGACATGTTGCGAACTTATGTAATGCAACAACTATCTAAATGGGAGGACTACCTGCACTTGGTAGAGTTTTCCTATAACAATGGATAACATACATCTTGATAGATGAGTCCCTTTGAAGTGTTATATAGGCATAACTACAGGACGCCCTTGAGTTGGAGTGATCCAAAGGAAAAGTTGCTGTTAGGAGCAGATATGTTAGAGGAAATGGAGGAGATGGTGAAAAAGGTATGAGTCAATTTGAGAGCCGCTCAGGACTGACAAAAGAACTTTGCTGATCAGAAGAGAAGCATCTAGGAATTCCAAGTGGGGGATCATGTTTACACTCGGGTACGAGCCAAGAAAATCACATTGTAATGGACCGGATGTGCTAAACTACCACCCCGATTCTGTGCCCCTTTCCAAATTTTAGCTCGAATTAGACCAGTGGATTACCAGCTTGCCTTACCCAGCCATATTCATGTGCACAATGTCTTTCATGTTTCTCTACTTAAGAAATAAATTTATGATGCTAACCACATAATCAATTGGCAAGACATTAAGGTACAGTATATAATAAGCATTTTTTTTAATTCAAATTGATTAAACAAGTTGTTTGATGATTTAAATTGTTGTATTGCTATGTATAGGTCGATCTGGAAGGCGAGTTTTTGGTCGAACCCTAGTTATACTCAATGGGAAAGAAGTAACATTGCAGAAACGAGTTATCACCCAGGTTAAAGTGCAATGGAAGTGCTACAGGCTGGGGGAGGCTACATGGGAAGATGAGCAGGTTATGAAGGAAACCTTTTCGGATTTATTTTCAGAAGGAATACATCGAGGCAATATTACATCTTAGGGGAGGAAGATGTGATATCCCTAGATAATGTAAATATTTGATTTACTGCAAACCAAACAATTTGTTATTATTTTAATTATAAAACTATTTCTTGAATTAATTATGCAGAAGTGAATTAGCAGTTATTTGTAAATACTATTTTACTTGTTAAGTAGTTAGGGAGACAGTTAGCTAGCCTGACTAATTTCTTGAGTATTTACTCGAGAAATATCAAGAGGATATGGGTATCTGAGATCAGGAAAAAGAAAGAAAAGAATGGAAACAAAGTCTGTGCTGAGATGTCAGGCAGATTTCTATAGCTACGTCTGGTTTAGACCAAATAACTGTGAGATAGTAAGATCTCATAATAAAAAAGATGAATAAGTTTCTTGTGAACGAGAACAAGTCGAGGGGAGACTACAAGATATAGTAGTCTCAAGGTTGGGAGGTAAAATATCAAGAAACAAGGCTTAGTTGCAGACTAAACTTGGAAGATAGTGTGACCAAGATAAGTGGAATTCTCTTATGAAGTAATTAGGAATCTGTTATGTATCTTTATATAAATTTATGCATGTCAATTGCTAATAGTTAGTAGGATTAACAAGTTAACATTCATGTAATTAACTGAAAGGTAGATTAGTGAGTGCACTAGTGAATGCACTATCAATATTAGTAGTCATTAACAAGGAACAAACAATGGAGTTTAAATGAGTATATATCAGTAATGAAAGCAAATGTCGGGGAAATGAAATGATCATACTGCTACCCAGATTTACCTTTTTTCCTGCAAGAATTTAGAATGCTATAACCTTTTGTAAGAAGACCAAACCTTGGATATCAGGGACGGAGCAGACATACATACACATATAAACAAAACGAAACAACATTCACATTTTGAATAAGAAAAAGAAACAACAGATTTATTCAATGAGAAATATAGTGTGTAACAGGTAAATCAAGAAATTTCCTCGTGCTACCCTCACGGTTAGGGAAATATCTTACATTCTTTTGATGGAAAATAGACAGATAAATAAACTGTTAACTATGATTTAAAGAACAGAGACGAAGAACTGTTGAATCATATTATTTGTAGAATGCATTTAAATAATCAAATAATTTAACCATAACTTAAGAACAATAGATTTTTTGGCAGCATCACAGGCTGTCAAGCCTAACACTAGAAAGGAAGTTGAGTAAGTCAGGCCGGGATTTGAACCCCGACCCTTGCAAAAATACATAATACATTTTGCTTGAAAGATAATTGTAACTGTTTAAAACTAATAGATTAATAATGAACTTCAATAAAACCCCCTCGGAAATATGCAATCTGCCTATCGCCCTTAAGAGTTGGCATTGTTCAAAACATAATTGGTTAAGTACACTAACATCACAATAGTGCCCATATAGATTCCCTGTTGGAGTCGAGACCTAAAAACACGAAAGGACCCTTTTACGAAAACGTTAAGCAAACTTAAGTACCTGGAGGGGACTTTAGCATGCTTAGAGGACCGAGCAAGAGCTCCCACCCGCATTTTGCACAAGACACTAACACATGCAAAACCCCCCATCCCAGCTGGGACGAGTAACCCGAATTAAAAAGTGAATCATGAAAAACAAAAACTGTAAAGAAGGATTTTCATCTTGAGTCAAAGAAAACAAAAGAACATCGACAATAACCTGTTTTGGAGACACTTGTGCAAACCCTTGTCGCTGTAGAGTTTATGGGTTTATAATATCAATCCCTTGGGTTCATTATTCCAATTGTTTTATAATATCAATCATTGTAAATGATTGCCAATCATAGCCAAACATGGTCAATCATGGTTGAATGTCACATTGTGACAAGAATCGTCTCACCATCAAAATAAACCATGTTTATTTTAGTGTTTGTAGTATTTATATTTGGGTTTACCAATGTTGGGTTTATAATATTAGTCTCACCCTTCAATGTTGTTGGGTCTATAGTATTAGGCCCTTTGGCTTAATATTATTCCATTGGGTTCATAATCCCTTGGGCTTTTAGTATTAATCCCTTGGGTTTATTGTTCATTGGGGTTTTAGTATTAGTCCCTTGGGTTTATTGTTCATTTAGGTTTATAATATCAATCCGTTGGGTTCATTATTGCATTTGGTTTATAATATCAATCATTGTAAACCATTGTCAATCATAGCCAAACATGGTCAATCATGGTTGAATGTCGCATTGTGACAAGAATTGTCTCAACATCAAAATAAACCATGTTTATTTTAGTGTTTGTAGTATTTATATTTGTTGGGTTTACCAATGTTGGTTTTATAATATTAGTCCCTTGGTTGAATGTCGCATTTTGACAAAGATTGAGTCACCATGAAAATAAACAATGTTTATTTTAGTGTTTATAGTGTTTATATTTGGGTTTAACAATGTTGGGTTTATAATATTAGTCCCATGGGTTTAATAGTATTTCCTTGGGTTCATAATCCCTTGGGGTTTTAGTATTAATCCTTTGGGTTTATTATTAAAGAAAGGCTTATAATATCAATCATTGTCATCTTTATTAATCCCTTGTATTTGTAATATCAATCCCTTGCACTTCTTGATCCCTTAGGTTTTTAATATTTATCTGTTGGGTTCAATAATTCCTTGGGTTTATAATATTAAAGCATTGGGTTTATTAATTCCTTGGGTTTATAATATTATTCCCTTTAGTTTATCTTATGTTTTTGATGAAAAGAGATCTTGGGGGTTAACCAAAATCCGTTTCCTTAAAAAAATATCGATATTGAGGCTTGTGGGTTATGGCCGTTGTCGTTGTATAGTACCGAGCCAAAGGCCGATATGGCTGCCATGGAGGCGAGAGACAATTAGGAATCATGGAATGACAACAATGAATTAGTTTTATAATACAAATCGCACGAGCTATGAGAAATAGACCTGTGAGCACCTCGGTATGGAGAAAACCCTTCTGAGCACGCGGTTTCCATATCGAGGAAGGAAAAGGATGATGAACAACATCGTTTCTTCTGAGGCATAGAACCCCCGAGGTTCCCTCGACCGTCTGATCCAAACAGCGAACTGAGGCCGTTAATCTTGAACGAGTCCTGAGACCATCGACGAAGCGGTACCACCATGAAGACTCGAGAGAGGAGAAGCCTCCACCTAGGCCGATATGATAGCCAGAACATTAATGCAGCATGGGAGAACAAGTGGTAAGAGTTAATATCGCTCAGAAAGCCAGACAACTATTAAGTCCAGTTTTAAATGCTAAGGAGCTGGAAAAGTCTTTCATGTGTCGGAGGGACAAGTGGCTCGGTTAGAAAGCCCACTCCCCTTTTTAAACTTGTAAATATAGTCACGGAAGGTATGTGAGGGCCATAGTGGGTCATATTGAAAGGGGTTCACATTTTTAATGTAAAAATCTTACAAATAACCAAAATCACTTTGGAAAAACATTTTAGAGTTTTGTTAAAAATCGTAATTGTTCATATTGTAATAGTTATGTATTTAATTTACAATACTTTATTTCATTTACATTTTTTATTTATATATATTTTAACTTGTGGATGTGTGACACTACCTGAAAAATATGTCATCAACAAACATAATATGGGTGAACTATCGAATTGGATATAAGTTAATTGAAGTTATATAATACCAAAATTATATTTAATACATTCATGTCCATCACTGTAATGAAATTAGATTTTATTTCAAAATATAAAGTTATGTGATACATTAGTATTGATTTCTTGGTATTATTTTTTACAGTGAGGAGACTGTTTGAAGGTTTCAAATGAAAAAAATTGAAACGCAAAAGACTAAAACCAAGAAAAGAATAATCTCATAAACTATTTTTAATCAGATAAACTTTAAAATATCATTTCATTTCATATATAATTCTAAATTTGTAAAAGACAAAAATGTGGAATAGCTTTATGATGTATTCCAAATTGGAATCATATATCACGTTTTCAATTTGTAATTTTCTCCACGCGTTGCCTATTGAATTTTCTCCACGCGTTGTTCGGTGACTGCTGTTGCTGAACTGCTGCCCTGAATCCTCTGCTAGGTTGCCTACAGTTGTGCGAGCTTTCCTTCAATGGAGGTTGTAATTGTGTAAGCCTCATTGATCCATGGTTATAGGCACGCTTTTAAGATTAGTTCCATATGCCGAGTGGCATCCACCTATTCCTTGAGCGCCTTTGCCTCCTCCATCCTTACAAGCCTCTGTGTAAGGGCAACCATCTACACAGTCCCTTTTAGTTTTTCATACTTTTGTTGAAGCTTGCGCACCTCTGTCTCTAGGAACTCCACATTCGGGTCCTCCTGCAGGGTGGTTAAGACCTCAAATGATTGTTCAAACAACTGCATGATGTCTGCCACTATGCTTTCAATCGCCGTTGTTGCTATTGTAACAACAGTGGTTCGTTGTTCCCTGATTTATAGCAGAGTTGAAGGCTAAGCCTTCAACTATAGTTCTGCAATCTGCAGGTTCAACTCCAGCTAAACCCTGGCCATCTCTTATCTAGCATTGCATAACACTGTGGCCAATTTGTAGACGCATACCTCTACCAATTCTTCTACCTGAATGTCCAACTCCAGGACCATCTGGAAAGCTTTCTCTACAACCTGCATTATCTTCCTGTTCTACTCCACCACCTCATTGCGTTGCAGGCCCAACTGCTCAATGTTGATGCGCTGCTCACTCATCACCTGCAATGCGTGACTCTCCCTAGCTCGAAGTTCTGTGGGGACTCCATCCTATAAGAGATAGAGCGTCTTCCGAGGGAGCACGACCATATTTACTCCAACCCCTTTCAAACTACTGATCATGGCCCTGTCGGCCTCCTTCTCTTTGGTAAGTGCCCCATATGGTAGCACTATCATGTTGGTCACCCTTGTGCGCAACATTTCCTCGACAGCCGAAGTGTCAATCGCAAGGCTAGTGGACACTATGCTAGCCTTTGGAGTGCGTCCTCCAACTCTTGTAACTCTTTCCTAAGAGCCCCCAATACCAGCTATTTTTGTTTTTCAAATTATTGGAGGGCCTCCGTGGTGAGATCCCTCACCGTTTTGCTGATGTCATGCAAATCCCCTTCAATGAGGGTGATTGGGTCAAAAGACATTTTGGATGCCTTGGTTTTCTTCCGCAGCACTGTCTACTCTTGTCGTCGTAGACACTTGAGTTGGGTGGACATCCTCTGTGGGTCTGTGCCACCTTTTTATGTGTCTGTCTCTGGTTCGAGCGAAGGTGACTTCTTTCCTTCGTGCTCTTCTCCTATTTTCTGTTGTTCCGCCAACTTCGCAGCGTTGCATGCTGCCTGAGCCTTAGCCTCTTCTTCCTCTTTCCTGCGCTTCTCTACTACCTGCACCATTCAAAGCTTTGTATCTTCCTTCTTGTGCTACATGGTAGACTTGTCTGTTTCCACTGCGAAGTCAGCTGGAGCGCGCCACTACGGCGACCAAGACTCAAGGAATGCGGATATCACATCATTGAATGCCAGGTATGGTAAATCATGCCACGTCTTCGTAGGGTCCTTCCGCGCCCTAATGAAGACATCGTGGAAATCTGATTTGAACTCTGCAAAGCTCTGTAAACTGTTGTATACTATGGGCGAAAACGGAGGCTTGTGATTGATCCCCATACGGATATTCATCTCCATTAATATCCAAAATATCTTTCTCTCCTTTATCCTTTGCATGTCCCTAGTCACCCAAGGTGAAGTGTACTTCGCTGCCTCTGGAAGGTCTGGTGCGACCGAAGGGAACTGGCTATCTTCAAGGAGCTCCCATGCTGGCAGTACTATCGATAACAGGAGCCATGTATAATGAAATGGTTTTCCTGCTCCTATGCCTCACGATATTTTGCAAGGAACTCACCACATAGATAGTTCTCACAGTTGAACTGGATTCCTTCCACACATTGGGCCACTAGTGCAACTACGGGCATGGGTACCTCATCTGCGCGACACTTCTGCATCACCTTCCTTGCTAGGATTTGTGTCACAACCTTGACAGTAGGGTTGTTGATGCTAGATATGGTGTATCATCGCTTTTTCTTCTCCAACATGAACCTCTTCTTCATTGCTTCCACAAGGGTTAACTCGCCACCTTTTCCTTCAGAAATATTGGTTGGATCCTCCTCGGAGTAAGGCAGTCATGTAATTCGGTGAATCAGATGTTCTATGATGGGAATGGGCTGCTCCAGCCACAAGCACCCATCATGGACCAGGGAAGGCAACTGCCTGATGACGAAGGTGGTCACTCAAGCACGGTGGTAATGTGGCACCCAGAGCAGGTTAAGAAACCTAGCTTTCTCTACACCTCTGAGCCATGTGCGTGACTCCAATTGAATTTTTCTAGCCGTCTAGTCAATCCTCTGGCACATTAGCTTCGCGATCGCTAAATGCTGGAACTTCTCGTGGTCTGCGAGGTCCCAATATTCAAATTTCAAGATGGGAACCCGCCCCAACTGCGGTCCCTAAGAAACAATATCATCTCGGAGCATCAGAGTTTATAGAGAGCTCTTTCGCTCATCTATATCCTTCGACACCTTGGCTTTACCCTTGCGTGGAGGCACATATTCAGCCAACCCGGTGATAGGGTCCACACCCTGGGTTTCAACGTCCATCTCTACACCCTCCTCCTCCACCAAGATTTATTCAAACTCTTGCTCATCAACCTCCAGATTAATGGCCTTCCCCTTTTCCTACAATGTGAGCTTGGTCCTCAGTCAATTTCTTGGCGAGACGCGCATCGGGATTATGGCCTACTTATCCTTCTTGGGTCTCAATGTTCACATTGGTTTAGGGACCTTAACGATTATTCTGGCACTCTCTAGGGCTTCCACTTCCGCAATTTCCTGCACAGCTTCCGTGGGTGTCGACATTCTAGTTAGAAGGTCTTGCGTCTCCTTTGGCAATGTTTCAAACACTTAACTTTCTCTCAAAGCCTGAAAGTTTGAGAGGTCCATACACACTTGATAGTGCAACAGCTTAGTTCTCAAAATGCCGAGTGCTTTTCGCTGGACGACCACTGGTAATTTATAGGGCCTTTTGAATTTGAATTTGCCCATTCCCCCCACATTCAGTCCATTAATTCTATATTGATGACAAATTTTCAAGAATCTATCCCATAATGTTTGCCTTAAATGCATGTCGCCCACTCCATTTGTCCTCAAACTGACCATCAAATCGTGAATAGTGACTATAATGCTCACTTTTCAACAAACCTGCACACAAGCACAACTGTCTTCGCGTTGTCGTGGACCCTGTGACACCTTGCTATTTTGCGTACTCCTAAAATTATGCATCTCCCAGGCTGTGTAGTTTATAGTCCCGCACCTCCTTTCAGCTACCTGGAGTGCTAAGAATGTACTTCGGTCAGCCTGAACCCCGTAGACTAGCATTATGGCTTCAACCCCATAGACTAGCCTGGAGCACTAAGAATGTGCTTCAACCCATAATACTGCAGGTATGCACAGGTCCCAATCACTTCACTCAACATTGCATACCTTGGTCAGTGTGTTCTCCAATACTTTGTTGAATGCTTCCACTATCCCATTAGCCTGTGGGTGATAAGTTGTGCTCTTTTTATGGTACACCTGAAATTCCTATGTTAGTGCGTTGAACGTCTCATTCAAAAAGGGTGTACCACGATCACTCATCAATATCTTCATACAGCTAAATCGCATCAATACATGCTCAAATAGAAGCTTCGTGGTAGTCGCGCCCATGCAATCCTTCACCGGCTATGCTTCTGCCCAACGAGTGAAGTACTCCGTCGCAGTGATAATATACCTCACGCCTCTCTTTCCTTGGGGCTCCCTCCATGATGGCCTACCTATTCTCTAATGTATATCGCATGCCTTGCAATATGCTTTTGAATCCTGATGAAGGGTTGGACACCGCAACCCGGCATGTAGAATCCTCTGCATAGTTGCTCTGCCAGCATAATGTCCTCCCACAATGCCCCCATCAGCATCCACGAGGATGTTGCTTCATTCAAACTTAGGTACACACCTTCGTAGTATCTTATCATTCCCAATCTTGTATAGATTCCCAGCAATGATAGATAAATCTATCGCGTACACCACTAATTCCTTCTTTTGCTAGACAAAGTATCCTTCTGGTGCAGTTCTTGTTGTTCAGAAATGCATTATGTCCTTGAAATGTCCATCTGCGACGCCCACAACAAAAAGATATGCGTCAGATAATCCTTCCTCCAAATTAGTGGGTTCCTCCCTTGTCTCGATGCGCAACAGGTGCTGAAGTCCTACACTCAACCGTCGAGGCTTCACAAAAAATTCAAAATCATATTCCAGGAACAATAATAGCCATCTACAGATGCGCCCCCAACACACGCTTATTGACCAAGAACTTTAGCGTGGAGTACAGGTGCACCTACTTAGGTTGTGGCTTTTCTCCATAAGCCTGCATGCACTTGGCCAGATGGGTCCATCTCTGACTCAAGCTTATCTTTGCTTCCTGAAGTGGAGGCCTTAGTGAAGCTCTTCTTAGCTTCCATGAAGGTTTCCCGAGCTTGCTCCAAATCAAACTCAACTTCTTTCACCGGGGCTTTGAGAACCCATGTACTGTCTTCCAATTGTTTTCCTTTGTCATCTCCTATCACAATTCCACTTTGGAGCACTATGTTTATCTTCCTCGCGCGGCTCAGACCTCATCATCTGCAGGTTCTAAGTCGGAAGATGCGATAGCACTCTTTTCTCATGTATCCTGGCTATCAGTGTAGTACAATCTTCTGTTTTGTGATCAAACATCATGCAATACTTACACGACAGACGCGCTATATTACTGCAATCATGGGCATAATGCCCCGACATTCCGCAATTGTAGCAAATCAACTACCCGCAACCTTTACTAGGTCCTCCTCTGCATCAGCCTCGTCCGCGCCCCTAGAATCCTATCTGCGTCATCTCTACATTCTAGTCAAGGGACCGCATTCCTTCTTGAACCCTATAGGCGGATGTTCTATCCATTATCAATTCATAGCTTCTACAAGTACGCTCGTCATGTCCCACTGACCTACAGAAGTTGCAGAACAACTGTTGCAGAGTTTGCGTATACTTCTGTAACAAGTGGCAGTTATTCGTGGCATGTTTTCCTACTATTTGATAGATAGCGCACCACAAAGCAGGCGCCACGCTAGGAACTTCTTGAGCTTCCAACCTTAAAGGCATCGATCCTCCTCCTGCAAGGTAATTTGTAATGACCAGCCAGTGGTCTTGTCATGGCCCTGATTTTTTCATTTCACATCCCATACTTCTTTGCGTACCTCTGGTCGAACAATCCTATCGTCTTGCAAGCTTTGCATCTAAAGGCACAGATTCTTCAGCTGTGCTTAGGATCTTGCATAAGAGTCTCATGGAAATCTCCAAGGCCTCTACCTGAGTTGTTATCTTCTGCTGCAATAGTGCACTCCTTAAATGTGGTAGTAACGAAGCTACAAACCGCTCACTTTGTTGTCCATCCGTCAAATTCATGTTGGCTTCACGGATCGCACATTTCAGCCTCTGATCTAATTCCCAAGGTGTCTCACCTGGTAGCATCGTGATCTCTTTGAATCGCACAAACAACTGCACTTTATATTTAGGCATGCTAAATTCCCTGTTTAACGTTGCTTGGATATTCAAAACTCTCACATTCGGGTTATCGTTGGAGTATTTAAGATACCAGGTCAGCGCGTGATCCTGCAGAGGACTAATGAGTGTTGCTTTCTTTATATGGTCATATGTAACACCTTGCGCTTCCCATACAACCCATACAACGAACCAGAATTGGTCTAGATCCTCATTTCCCAAACCTTTGAACATAGGAAACTTCACTGTGTTTGCCATACTAAATCGCGGTGGTGGTGGATGTGGTTTGGGTGAAGTTGGAGGTGATGGCAGTGAAGATGGAGGTGGTGTGGGCGGAGGTTGTATTCTTGAAAATCCCTCTCTTATCAATTGAATAGCACTTCGTGGAGAGACCTTCGCGATCCCTTCCTTTTCTCCTTGCGGAGGTGATATCAAGGGGCTATGCTTTGTATCCTTATTTCCTTCATTTCTGTAAATTCTTCTGCTTCGCGTAGACCCAAACATTAAGGTAGCTGCATAACTTGTTTTTTGTACAAAAACATTTTAATCCAAGTATTCAAAGATTTTACGTACTTACCTTGTGTTCCTTTGAGAAAACATCACTCTGCTTCGCTATAGCTGACTGAGGTGTCGACCACGAACTTAGTAACAAATCTTCCTATAATGCGATCAAGCCAATCATCGATGACTCGCGCGATCTTATCCTCCGACGCTTCCAACCTTCACACTAGCTCTGGGGTCCACACAATAAGACTGTCAAGTTTCCACCTTCCTTGGCTATCTGCTAGCTTCACTATCCAGTTGTATAACTCAGTAGGGAAGGACATGAAAAATATTTCATGGATCTCTGTATATAGGTAGTTGTCTAGCCACTGTTCTTTTGACAGTCGTGGGTTTATGTTCTCTTGCGCCACGGACTCGTGAGTTCTTTTGTCCAACCAGCCTTCGATTTCTTTCTTTGTTGGATTCTAGTGATACGACATCACACGTCTCTCATGCAGATTCTGGTCCCAGCAACGGAACCATTTGTTGGCTTATGGGGGCCTGACCCAGGTTCAACGTTATTTAGCCAAACAAATCCCTACACTAGTGGCCATTTCGGCATCAGCCCATAGAGCGCGGATCGAAGTCTCACCCGAAGCAGTATCAGGGGATGCTGGAACCAAGTTTCTACACCCTTGAGATGGATTTGATGTCGATTTATTCCAACTATACCTGCCTTCATGTAGCATGCTTATCCCCTTGTTCTACCCTTCAATATCTTCACGAACTGTACAATCAGTTTTCGCGCAACCCTAACCAGTGTTTGATCTGCTTTGCACTACTAGGGCAGAAAACTGTCATATTTCCCAAACTACGCTAAGCATATTACTTATCTTATTAACAGATCTTAGTTAGCTGCACGTAAATAGATGTTCTTACTTGCATTCACTTAACCAATACAGTTATACACATTCGTGCATCATATAAACCTCAGAAGTGAAATTCATACCCAATATAACAGATGCGTGAACAGGAAATAAGGACGCATAAATGATAGAATATTTCTCTTTATTGATAATTCCAGATGATTACAGACTCGACTCACCCTGCGCACTTAGCTGCAGGGGTCTGTGCACTCAACTGCGGACTTCTAGGCCTCTCCACACTTAGCTACAAAGCCTCTACCTACGCAATGACCCAAACTTAGACTTCTACTCCAAATATATGACTCAATTCTTCATCATTGATTAGTTGATGCCTTGATGCCTTCGTCATTTGTTTGGCTCGGACTTTCAATCTTTTAGCCAAATGAACATTAATAGAATTATACTTGCAACTAGGATTGATAGACACAATTATTTTCTCTTTCTGAATACATCTATGAACCTATAATAAGGAGATACCAGTAGAAAATAACCTCACATGTTTCTCATTATCTTGTTTTCTAACATGAGACCATTTGTCTCGCAATAATTTTTCAAATTCTTCATCGAGTAGGTTTAACCACTTTGTTCTGTTAAGTGATTCCCACCATGTGGCCACCTCCTCTTTAAATTCAGCCACTATGAAAGTTTTCCAACATGTCGTCCATAATGACTTATGTCTTTCTATTAATTCTTCAATAGTAGGGCCATCACCTTTTCTTGTAAAATATTTCTTGCTAGAAGCCATGAAGAGGGTTTTGAAAAAATCACTTACTTGATGAAAATTAAAATGGCCACAGTTGGGTCAATATTGCTCATAATGCTTATTATCACCTGCTTTCGTAAATGGAATGACCACTCTGCATCTTCCCATGTGATAGAAATCCCTATCTCGGGACTGGAATTTCAGATTTGCGCTACAACTGTCCCGCCGTCACAAAAATATCTTTAAAAAGAACTGATTTTAAATCATCGATACCTCCCTCATCTAGACTCTGATTCGACTGATATTTGTTTTTAAATTGGTTATTTTTTCAAGAATATCTCATATTTTCAATTTATTTCTAAAATTCTCCACAAAACCGACAAATATTAACTGGAGATTCGCCGTCCACGAATTTTCGTTAAAACATTTCTACAACACAACTGATTTTTAAATCAGTGATATCTCCCTCATCCGAAATCCAATTCAGGCTATTTTTGTTTTGGAATTGGGTATTTTTTCAGAAAGAATCTAGATCTATGATTTGTTTCTTCAAAATTTTCACTAGAAGTTACAGATCTAATATGCAAAATCGTCACCCCAAAAAATTCCCTTAAAAGAAATAACTGCTTTGCCCAAGAAAGTGCTCTGATACCACTTGTAATAGATATGGCGTGCAATATATGAAATAATGCCAATACACCCAATAATTGTAAACAAACACAAAATATAGAAATGCTTCTTTATTAATATCAAATCCTTCAGGTAGGGTAACAACATACAATCAGTCCTTAAGGAAGGAGAACACTCCACAAGCCATATGGTTGTTCATACAATATTCCTTGACATCTCTCAATGGGTTGTCTCTAGCCTCTATATAGTATTCATACATACAATACCATGGGCCATTACCATTTTTCTCTCAATACCATATATCTAATGCCACAGGTTTACCTTATCACTATGGCCCATCCCATTATTACATTGTTCCCTTGGATACCTCCCTTAGTACCCCATACTACCCTGCCTAGGTATACTAAAAAGGACATGTAGCAAATGGCACAACGAGTGGCCAAGAATAAGGAGAAGAAGAGTTATGTTGCAGCATTTGAAGAAGACACAGAAGAGGAAGAAAGGGGGAAGTTGGAAGCCTAGTCGACCTTGCCCCTTGTTTATGACTTCCTTTTAGCGGTTGTTGCGGCACCAGACCTTGCTGGTGTCATAGATGGTGTTGGTTCAAGGGTTTGTGGCAGTGGATTTTTATGCACATGCTCATCTCATAAGGCCTACTAGAGCATCTCCAAGTGCTTACTTGTCGATCAGATTATCTTCGAGGATTATTTTATTGTTGGTTAAAGCTTCTTCCAGAGATTCTAGGGTGGCTTTCTGATTTAGTGAGGCATGTCAGAGCATCTCTAAGCTTTACTTACCATTATGAATATTTCCAACATTGTTTTCTTGCCAGTTAGGGTATCTTCTAGAGCTACTTGGGTGTCTTTAGAGTTTTTGCTCAGAAATCTCTATGACCCATTTGGGTCTATGGATGTGCTTGCTCCTTTTCTTCTACTTTTAGATTTTTGTTAGGGTTTCTTGACCCGCATTGTAATGATTGGTCGCCCATTGTTCAGAATAAAACTGATTCTCCCTATGAGAGCTTTTTTGTGGGCCTTTGTGCCCTGTTATCTAGTTTATTTTCACAAATTATGTAAATACTTTTCATTTTAATAAAAAATGCTGGTTTTTTCTCTCGGAAAGAAAGTGTAGAGATAATTGTTAATTATATTTTGTTTCTATATTTTTTGTAGTATTATGTTGGTTTTTCCATAATGTGTGACTTGTTTATCCATTAGACATGTAAAGAGGAGAGCAATTGTTGTGAGTTTTCTCTATTTTAGAAGTTGTTAATATATGAAAAAGTGAACATAAGTGTCCAAAAACAATGGTTGAATGGTGATTGAGGATTTCGAGTGCGAAGGAGAGAATACCTTAGTGAGGTCACATTGCATAGAGAGAATATTTGTCAAGGAATAAAACGGAACCAACACGTCTAATCATATTGGTTTCATGCTCTCTTTGCTGGCATTCAAAGAGTCCATGAATTAACATGATATCTCTCACAGGGTTGATGATTCCTTGCTTAGCATAATGGAAAAAATGAAGAGAGTATTCTCCATGTGGAAACCAAGACCTACATGCATGTAAAATCCATGCATAGAATTATACCTTTTCAATTGGAAAAAAGAAACAGAGGTAGAGGTAGAAGCAATGGTGGAAGACAAGAATTTAAGTAGATCCATCTCCATGAGTTAGAGTAGAATTTCTCATGCTTGTGAAGAGGCAGAGGCAGAAGCAGTGGTGGAAGACAAGAATTTAAGTAGATCCATCTCCATGAGTTAGATTAGAATTTCTCATGCTTGTGAAGAGGAAGACAACAAACCCTTTCATTCAGTTGATCTAAATGGCCAATGTACCATGGACCTACCACAAGTTTTTTGGAAACTCGTATAACCCAATTTTTATTTTTTTTCTTCTTTTTAGAAAACATGATTTCATAATATTTCAATTTGCATTTCGATAGGCTATGTAGATGAAATTTAGTAGCTTCAATGATTTCCTCATTTCTGTATACAAGTGATACCTTCCATAGTCTCTTGTATAAGATTGATACAGATCTTAATGTGAATATATTTGAGTGGCATGGAAGGAAAATGATGAAAGTTCTATTTTTGGGATGTTAACCTATTTCTTTACATTTGAAACAAATGAGCTCCTAAAAATTTTTAAAATGAACACTTAAATGATAGCTACTAACTGTCCAAAATCACATAACCAGAATTATTACAGAGCCATGTTCACCTTATGCAGCGTGCTTGCCACTATTCACGATTACTTTTTAGAGCAATTAAATCATATATTAAAACTATAAATAAATGTGATTTATTTTAATTA
>APFE030217269.1:0-10654 GCA_000404065.3 Pinus taeda | reverse complement strand
ATACAAACCCTTTTGTTGTTAAGTTATAAATTATTTATATATGATCATCCTCCATAACAATATGCCCTTAACTCTTCAAAGTTGTAATACTTTCATCATCAAGCAGTAATATTTATTATCCGGAGACAATTTTTTGTAATTTAATGGCTTAATCTACTCGTCGTCATTATTGCCGAAGCCTGATCTTTACTTTTGTGTGTTATTTGAAGTCGGATCCTAAATGTAAATTGTGCACTTCATATTTTTCTTTACGTCCACTGAAAAGCATGGAGACCATGTAAGATTTATGAGACTAAGAATTCTCAAAACATAATACTTTTATGGCTTTACATAAAAAGATAATCAATCGATCCAGAGTATGATTTGAATGTCCAATAGACAGCATTTTGCAGGCATGGCACTTGCATTTCTCCTTTGCCCATTTGCATATATTGTCCCTCTGTGACCTATTCATAATAACATAATTTCTGTGTGCATTTTGTTAACTTTGTAGTTGACATTTTTATTTCATTCTTCAGGAAATGAAGCTTCTCACTGAAATTGATCAACCTGGGAGCGGCATAGATCGTTATGTCTCTCAATTAAGTTTTGTTCTATCACGTAAAGTAGCTGGTTTAGTTAACTTACAAGCCCGTCTTGCAATGTTTTAGCAACATCTCAAGGAGCAGGAGATATTCAACACAAAGAGTATGTAGCAATTTTAATGTTGAAGCGGGTGATGCAATCAGTGGGTAACTGCTATTTTGAGGGGCATTTCATTCTTTTGGTAATTTTACTCGAAGGTGCAGGAGTTGGGTACAGATGAAATCAAGTGTATTTGTGCAAATGGTAATGCACTTGAGCATATATACTTTGATGGAATTATCTGATACAGACCCTTTTGTTGTTAAGTTATAAATTATTTATATATGATCATCCTCCATAACAATATGCCCCTAACTCTTCAAAGTTGTAATACTTTCATCATCGAGCAGTAATATTTATTATCCGGAGACAAATTTTTTTAATTTAATGGCTTAATCTACTCGTCGTCATTACTGCCGAAGCCTGGTCTTTACTTTTGTGTGTTATTTGAAGTCGGATCCTAAATGTAAATTGTGCAGTTCATATTTTTCTTTACGTCCACTAAAAAGCATGGAGACCATGTAAGATTTATGAGACTAAGAATTCTCAAAATAGAATTGCATCTATAGTCTTGATGTAATTTATCTCAAAAAGAATGTCTCAACCTGCAATATGTCTCAACAACCTGCCATGTCTCAATCTGCAATATGTCTCAACAACCTAGCATTTATATTGCCAGGACCTGTTGGCCCTGGTCAGAACCCACCAGACCTTTATCAGAACAATTTTTCTTCCAAAATGCCCATTGCATCTTACTGTTCCCAAATGTGTTTTTCATCCACAGAACCTAATTACCATGATCAAATGCTTTGTAACGCTGATTAATGAATAGTTTTCTCTGCTTTGTGGCAATGGATCTCCCCATTTAATTCCCACTTCAATTTTTCATGTGAAAACTCTCGCGAAGGAGGAGAACAGAGATGGTAATGAGCCCTTGGGGCCACATTAATCTTCGTCCTCAAAGAGATTTGCAGCAGGCTTAGGGATTAGGGCTTTTTGTTTTTTCAGATTAGTTGAGCTATGTATTTATAACAATCAAGTGGTGGTGGATGGATTTGATCCCGCGCCAAAGGATCATCATCATGAGGACCAGGCAGCAACATCAGTTCTTGAGCCATTTCAGAGTTCTCTACTGCTTTGCTATACTAGTCTTCTCTGCATTGCTTCTGCTGGCTTGTGCCATCGCTGGTGTATCGTCCTACGTTGGTCAGTTTTTTCACCAATTCACTTGTCTTTACATGACAAGATAATCAATCGATCCAAAGTATGATTTGAATGTCCAATAGACTATATTTTACAGGCATGGCACTTGCATTTCTCCTTTGCCCATTTGCATATATTGTCCCTCTGTGACCTATTCATAATAATAGAATATCATATTTTTCTTTACGGCCACTGAAAACCATGGAGACCATGTAATATTTATGAGGCTAAAAATTCTCAAAATAGAATTTCATTTATACTCTTGATGTAATTTATCTCAAAAAGAATGTCTCAACCTGCAATATGTCTCAACAACCTGCCATGTCTCAACCTGCAATATTTCTTAAATTGATCAACCTGGGAGCCACATAGATCATTATGTCTCTCAATTAAGTTTTGTTATGTCATGTAAAGCAGCTGGTTTAGTTAACTTACAAGCCCGTCTTGCAATGTTTTAGCAACATCTGAAGGAGCAGGAGATATTCAA
This sequence comes from Pinus taeda, assembly GCA_000404065.3. Classification (NCBI taxonomy): domain Eukaryota; kingdom Viridiplantae; phylum Streptophyta; class Pinopsida; order Pinales; family Pinaceae; genus Pinus; species Pinus taeda. The sequence goes on along the minus strand of APFE030217269.1, from coordinate 8,340 downwards.
CACAAAGAGTATGCAACAATTTTAATGTTGAAGCGGGTGATGCAGTCAGTGGGTAAATGAGTACACTTGTTTATAGTCATACATGAGTTCAAACTTCAAACTGTTATAAGAAAAGTCTCTGATTTTCTTTTACAGGCCCACTTCTGTGAATGTTAAATAGGCAGCAGGTTATTTCCGGCAATCAACAACTTCAGCAAGCCACCCACCCACTTTTCACCTCAGGTTTGACTGATTTTTCCTACCTAAGGTCTTGTGCGTGTTGATATATAAAAATAAACAATCAAGATGCCTTAAGATTTATTTTTCATGTTAATGTGGATCAGTAATTCATTACCAGATAGAATATTCTTCTCATCCGCTATCGATCTTGACCTAAATGTGCTTGCAATTCATTGAGTGTAGTGGACAAGCCCTTATTGTCTATGGGGGATGTGTGCACCTTTGTTTCTGGGCATGAACCAGCTGTCATGATTGTAGCTGGTCTGTGCCCAGGATGTCTTAATATTTGTTTTTCATGTTAATGTGGATCAATAATTATTTATCAGATAGATTTTATTTCTCATCTGTTATGCATTTTGACAATAATGCGCTTGCAATTATTGAGTGTAGTGGGCAGGGAGCCTGGCAAGCCCTCATTGCCTATGAGGCTTGTGTGCGTCTTTGTCTCTGGGCATGGGCCAGTGGTCGCATGGAAGCTCCTGAATTCCTTCCTAATGAGTGCATTGTTTTGTGTAATGCCTTTGGGTAGGTTATTAACAAAATTGTCTTTGTTGATTTCTTTTAATTGTCATGTAGTTCGGAAAATGCAAATTCTTTTACAATGAAGGTAGTACTCTGCATATTATTAAGTAATTGTGTAAATTGAAATGTCTGCAACTTGTATAGACTACAACAAATACTGTTGCAACCAGAGGAAGAACTGTTGAGAAATGATTCTGTAGATGCTACCTTGGAAGGAACGGCTCCTAAGCCAAAGAAAACTATTGGAAAAATTAAGGTTCAAGGTATAGTAGCATGGCACAGGTACCAACATAAGAGCTAAAGCAATCGTTTTAGGGGATTATTCCGGTTTGCACAACAAAAGAAACTAAAGAGCTGAAGCAATCATTTTAGGGGATTATTCTGGTTTGCACAACCAAATAAACTAAACTAACTAAACTGTCTATATATCTATAGCGATTCTAAATATCTCACAGATAATTAAGCTGTGTTGGAGCCAGACAAATTGTCAAAAGATAGCATTAGAGAGCCCTACTGAATTATAAAATTCGATTCTAAATCTCTCATAGATAATTAAGCTAACTTGGAGCCAGACAAATTGTCAAAAGATAGCATTAGAGAACCCTATTGAATTATGAAATTGAGATACATGGTGGACAACATGGGACTAGGGACTGCCTTGAGTGACACTTTTGGTCATACTAACATTCCCTTTCTACTTTTTGGTATTTTTCCAGACAACATAATTATATGTTAATGAAAGTATATGGATAGATAATCTTAGAGACTGTTTATGCATATCAGAAGATAAGTATGCCTGATATTTTAAAGAGGATTGTTTTTTCATAATTTTGACATATATATCAATTTTTACATGCTGAACCAATTTCTGGAAATTGCATGAAAATACAATGCACATATAATGGTTTTATCGTTTATAATAAAATAGCATTTTTTTCTTGTGAAAAAAAAGATTGCCCTGTTGTGCTACAATGATTTCCCATCGTTCTAAAATCAACATTTTTTTCTTATGAAAAAAAAGATTGCCCTGTTGTGCTGCAATTATTTCCCAACCTCTGTTTTTGTTTTATTTCAAGTGCATGTAATCTTGTTTGTTATAAATGACACGAAGCTTGTCGTGTTCTCAATCATTAACATTCTTTACATGAGGCTTTTATGAGATACTTTTTTTTTTATCTGAATCTTCAAAGCTCATGGTTACTGATATGCACAATGACAACTCATTACATGAAATGGCATAATTATATCAATTGTCTTGTGCATTTCTCCTTATGCTAATTACATGTTCTATTATAAGCTCATTCATAAATGATGGGGCTTATTATGTTCAAGGATTATAAAAGTGTTGATTTTCTAATATGAAACCATAGATGAAATGTGAGAGGATACATCATTGATGAAGGGGCTTTTCTCTCTCCTGAATTTTTACATTGTTAGGCCCCTATACTACTAGTGTAACCCCTTATTGTTATTAGTACAACCCACTTATTATATTGATGTACCCATGTAGTGCCCATATTGTTACTATTGTGGCCCCATAGAAGCCCACTATTGTTATTATTGTGCCCTTACATTATTAATTGTTATGTAGGCTCTGATTATGTTATGACCCCTTAGACTCCTATATATAGAGAGGAGGTCTTTTCATTTGAATCATCCAAGAATTGTTCATTTATGTAATGTAAAGGAGGTTGCCCCCTCGAAGAGGCTGAATTCTAAGGCGTTGATCTATCTTTTCTATCTTTTCTTGAGCTAGTTTCATAACATACATGCTGAACCAATTTCTTTAAATTGCATGAAAATACAATGCACATATATTGGTTTTATCGTTTATAATAAAATAGCATTTTTTTCTTATGAAAAAAAAGATTTCCTTGTTGTGCTGCAATTATTTCCCACTATTCTAAAATAAACATTTTTTTCTTATGAAAAAAAATATTGCCCTGTTGTGCTGCAATTATTTCCCACTGTTCCAAAATTGATTTCCCCATACAGTGACCACGACTAAAGATTGTGCCGCAATTATTTCCCGCTCTTCCAAAATTGATTTCCCCATACAGTGACCACAACTAAAGACTATGCTGCAATTATTTCCCACTCTTCCAAAATTGATTTCCCCATACAGTGACCATGACTATAGATGCTTTCCTGTTCCATTTCTTCATGTGAGGCATGGTTTGTGAAATTTGAGGATAACGTGACCTTAAACATCTAAATTTGAAGATAAAGTGACTGTGATATTGATTTAAATCAAAGCATGCACGTAAGACGCTGTAAGCTATAACATAACGGTGCAGATTGATTTTAAAGTATTCGAGACCTCTCCCATCCCAGATATAGAATTTATTGGAAATCTTTGTTAAAAGAATGACTACAATTACAAGCCATGGTTCCTGTCATTTTGGAGCTTAGGATTTGCTCATCTATCGCTTTTTTAGACTTTACCCTACTCTGCTAACTAGCACACCCTTCACATGCTAGGCTGCATTACAAATAAGTCAGAGTGCAAAGGATAAATTGAGGAAGTAGTCTGCAAGCCCTTGGTGACTGTTTTTAGCTGTTCGGAGTGGAGTTTCACCATTTGATGATAAGAATTGGGCTGGATTCAAAGCCAACTGGAATCAATGCTCTACATAATTATTCAATTCTATGCTCTGATCTTCCTCATTAGTTCTATTTCCCCTCAGTAGACAGGGATCGCCCTAGTGCAACCTAATTTATGACAGTAAGGTAGCAAAACAGGACACTTTGTAGAGGCTTAGTGATGTTTGGTCTCAAGAATTGTTCTTCCTTGTTTGAATGAGTGGCTACTCAGGCAGCAAAGCATGACACTTTGCACAGGGTTAGTGATGTTTTGTCTCAAGAATGGTTCTTCCTTATTTGAATGACACTGCTTAGGTAGAAAAACATGACATTTTGCAGAGAGTTAGTGGTGTTTTGTCTCAAGAATGGTTCTTCCTTATTTGAATGACATTACTCAGGCAACAAAACAGGGCAATTTGCACACGATTAGTGATGTTTTGTCACAAGAATGATTACAACAGTATCCAGAGTGAGCATAGCTGGTATTAGGATTTTATATGGATATCTTGTAGGGATGCTTGTCATATAGCCTTTATATGTTCAATGACTGCTCATGAATGAGGTGGGTGTTTTGTTATGATCTCTTGTTTCAGATACTTGACAAGAGATGTAGCCCTGTCTTAATCTATTTTTGTCAACCTATAAATTGTTATCTAGGAATTGGAACCCTTAGTGATGTTTTGTTATGACCCTTACTTTGATAAATGCCCATTCACATTTCAATATTCTTCCACACTCTATGCCTTACGATGTTTCCTTTGCAACATTAGTTGCAAATGCTAGTTTATTCTATGTTCCATTTACATGTGATATTTAAAACAAAAATATATTTATAACAAAAAATATTTAACTAACAACCATAAGTAAAATATTTCAATGCCCATATTAAACAATATAATTTTATAGATACTTTATATTGAGAAAAATAAAGTAATTAATATTGAAAATTTTCTTATATTTTCACTTTAGTGAGAAAGATTGAAAGAATTATTATTCCATGGTTGCTTTCTAATTCAATGTATGAGGGATAATTGTAAAATTTTCAATGTTTAATATGGATTTGATATGTAATATTTTAGAAAATATTAATAATAAAAATAATTAAATGTATACATAGAGGAAAAAAATATGAGAGGGCATATTTTAACATTTTAATACAGAAAACACGAATTATAAATAAAATATTTCAATATCAACTACATATATATTATACCAATTGCCTAGATCCACCAAGTGCCCAAAGGGATCAAATCCATTTTCACTCAAAAAGATGTTTGTATCTCAAGAGATTTGATCCCTCTTAGGGCTTGGTATATTAACAATTAAGATGGATCTAGGCTGTAGATTGTAAAAAAATCTAGCTTAAGTTTTTTAAATTTAACAATAGATTGAATTTTATAAACCAATATTGAATTAGTTAAACTGTATTTTTGAATAATTTATTATTATTAATATTCTATATTAAAAATTGAATGAGTTACACATTTTACATCTTTTTAAGAACTAATAAATTAATTTACCTTTAATTATTTTATTGTTGTAAGTATTGAAATATTTTACTAATTAAGTTAGATTGAATATCAATGAACTATCTAAGCAATAGAAAAATATTTATCGTAATTTTACAATCATAATTTCAATCGTAATAAACTTTGTAATTTATAAAAATATCTTTGCATTTTATTTTAAAGTAAGTCGTTTTACAAGGCAATTTTATATATAAAAGTTTGATATAAACTCACCAATACATAACCTATAATAAACATTATTTCATAAAAATAAACATCATGATGATAATCATCTAACAAACGTAAATATCATCTAAGATATACTTTCGAATTCACTGTCGTCATCTAATTATATACACTTTTAGTAGCACATATAAATGTCATTAGCTAGTACACAAATCTAATAATCTAACATGGCATCATCATCGTGATCACATCTAACAAAACAAACAGATTGTAATCTAACATCATCACCACAGACATCCTTAAATTAATATAAATCTCACGTCAAGTAACTGCTATCACATACACATCTATTTGTAAACACATTAAACGAGCATATATAACATGACCTAACAATGGAGCTAAGTGCAGGCTCTATTATTTGGAACGCTGCTATACAACACAGACATTTAATCCAGCAGAACTGTTTCTGGGAAATAAAGGATGGTCAGACTGCTAGATTTTGGGATGACTCCTGGCAGCAACTCCCAAAGCTCCGGGATCTCATTCCAAATCTCCCGCCTACCCACCCTCAGCTTCACAACTCTGTCTCTGTTCACAGCCACTGGAATCCCTCCGCCAACCCAAAAAGCAGACAATGGCAAAAGGCAGACCAGATCTTGGGAGAAGCAGTTAGCGAGGACCTCATCCAAGCTCTAGACACCGAACTTCAAAAAAGGCAAATCACCATTCACAACGGCCCGGATCTTCTGAGATGGGGCTATGAAGAAAAAGGCACCTTCTCTACTAGAGAGGCCTACAACATCATCATCCAGGACAAAATCATCAAGGACAAAATTTGGAATCAAATCTGGGACTCTCATCTTTGGCCTAAAGTGTCTACATTTCTATGGCTTCTATCCCACAACAGGATTCTAACATGGGACAATCTTCGCAAACGAAGTTTCTCTGGACCTTCCATTTGTCTCAACTGCCGCCAAGAGGAAGAAACTGCAATCCATCTCCTATTTCATTGCAGCCTAGCTAAGCAACTTTGGGACAAAGCCACTTTCAGATGTCAAAAGGATCACAGAGTCCAGGGTGACCTCAAGGCGACTCTCCGCAATTGGCCCCATACTCCTTATCAAAGCAAGCTCCTCAACTCTCTTTGGCAACTTCTTCCTGGGTTCTTATTATGGAATATCTGGAAAGAACGAAACCGTCGTATCTTCAAAGATCAGCATCAATCAATTGATCAACTCTGGCATATCCTCCTCAAGTTCCTCAAAGACATGCTCTCCGTTCATAGCTGGACTGCTGAGGATCTCCCCTCGACTCCTTCTGAACAATCAATATGGAGCAACTGGCAAATCACCCTTTCACACCAGATTTCATCCATCAGTACCATTCCCAACCATCAAGAGAAAGACAAAGGCTGGACTCCCCCCCCTCCTAATCTCTTCCAGCTTAATTTCGATGGAGCTTCGAAAGGAAACCCAGGGCCTTCAGGTTTCGGTGGGGTTTTCAGAGATCACAAAGGCACCCCGCATCTCATTTATTCAGGCTCTAATGGATGGGATACAAATAATTCGTTAGAACTAGAAGGACTCTGGCAGGGCCTTCTCCGGGCTCAAAAGCACAGCCTCTTTCCGCTAAAAATTGAAGGTGATTCACAAATCATTATAAATATGTGCAAAAAACTTTCCCAGGGAACTCCTGTCCACAAAGTCAGTCAAAGCTGGAGAATGGCTCACCGACTGGATCACATCCATCAATGGTTTACCCAGTATCAGGCTGTCTCCTTCCAGCACACCTTGCGTGAAGGAAACAAACTCGCAGATTTTTTGGCAAATGTTGGGGTTGAATCCAAAAGGGACATCTTCTCAGGCACCACTCTCACCATTGGCACAGAAGAGCAATTCAGACATTTTCTTCAGTTGGTCGAAGAAGGCAAACCTCACGGGCAAGAATTTCCCCCGGATCCGGGTGATCACCACGCGCCAACACCTCAGCATCCAACGTGCCCAGCACATGGCCATCGACACGGCAGCTGGACGGAAGGCGATCGCCATAACTGTCTGCAGCTCCCGGAGGACGGCATTCAATGTGCCTTGCCGCCGATCCCTGCACAGGACAACACTCTGTTAATTCCCCTTCATTGCTCTGCAGAGGCAGTAATGTCTTCTCCGGGCTCGAACTTGGCGTCCACCTTTGATAAATTGAGCCGCGCAAAAACCAAATGCAGGCTTTCTCAGTGCAATTCGCTCCATCACTCTGCTCTGCTCTCGGCTCAGCTTGTGACCGACCCTTCGGCCCTTGAGCTCTCCCAGTTGTTTCTCAGTTCTCTGCCGTGTTCATCCATCCAGTCGTCCAAGGATTCCATCATGCGCACTCGTGGTGTGTCGCGTAGGGGCGGTCCTTCTTCCTCCAGGGGTCGAGCTGGTCCCTCCGCCTCGCCTCTGGTCATTCCAATTTCATCCACCTCCCCTTCATCTCCTCCGCCCTCCCCCACCAGGCCTGCACCCAATTCTTCCTTTCAGACTTCAAGGTTTACCTTCCGTAGTCGTCTCCACCAGCCCATCATCACTTTCACTACGACCATCATGGTAACAGAGGATGCAGAGGAACCAATTGACCCCATTAGCTCGTCCACTCCCTCCCCTGAAGCTAGCCTTTCTCAGGAAGCTGATGTTAATCCCCCCCCCTCTGCCATGCACATGCAAGAGGATTCCCCGCGGAATGCGGTGGTGTCTGGCACACCGACGGTCGACGAGACGGAAATCATCGCCTGTGGCCCAATTCAGAGAAATTTTGGTGTCATGCATATGCTCACACAAGCGGAAGAAAGCGTTCGTGATGAAGAAGAAGAGTCTCTGCCTGCTGCTCCAATTTCCGCACCTGCTCGAGGCTCCGACCCGCAAAGCTCGGGCAAGTAAGTGCTCTTTTGGTTCACCTGGTCCTAATCTTTTTGCAGATTTTGCTCAACACCCTCTCGGCCAGCTCTTCTCATGCTTCGGGTTGCTTCCAATTCTGGGTTGAGGCCGACCTCAAACCCCACTCTTCTTCCGCATATAACCACGCTTTTCTGTATGGATGGAATTTTGGCCGGCTGGCTTCCTCTGCTTGGCTTCCCCAGCAAGCATGAAGTCGTTTTGTAATATCCACTGTAATGTCAAGCTCTCGCCTGCTGCCTGATTGCTCTTCCTTTTCTTCAGGCACAGTGCTCATATTCTGTTCTCGAGTCTCTAAGCTAAGGGCCAGGAAACTGGCCCTCTGAGGCGTTGTCCTCATTGTAAATATTTTCCACTTTTTTAATAGATTTAGCTCTGATTCAGAAAAAAAAAAA
>APFE030217265.1:130307-142160 GCA_000404065.3 Pinus taeda | reverse complement strand
GTACATGCCTTCCCAAGTGGTAATACCAGCATCTCTGTTATAGGCGGTGTCTGTATACAGGGGCATCATTTTTTGTCTTTAGAACTCGGAGCTTTGCCTTTCTTTCCCATAATATCCTGAATACTACTTTGTATAGTTCTCTATTCTTCGTTCCTGCAGTTTACAAGTGAGGTGAGAATAATGATAAGGAAAATGTGACGGGAAAGCTTTAAATGTCGAAGACATATAAAATATACTACCTTACGTGAAATGGCTCTTCAATCAGAACAAGATCATATTTCATTAGCAATTGGAAACTAACTCATTAATTAGCATTAAAGTGCATAACCAGGTCTTGGTTTATGGAAAAATCTTTCTCGAACAATGAGCCAAAAAGATCTGCGACGAAGCAATTTGCAATTTTCTTCGCAATATCACAGATCATCATGTCGCACTATCGCAATATCGCTATATTGCTGGAGCACAGCATATGACAATTATTCATCAATTTGTTCTCTGTGAAATGCGATTTGCGATATGCACCATCGCATATTGGTGGTTTGAGGTTTTTCAGTGTAAGTGGTATTTGTGTTGGGTTGTGTTATATTCTTTCCACGACCCTATATTAGGTTGGGCGAACCTACCTATGGTTTTCGGTCCATGGTATTGGATGCTTCGGCATGTATAAATATGTATTGTAACATTGAAAGGAATATAATGAAAAAATCAAGCTGGTAGTCTCGGTTTTGAGATCCAATGGGAAATCTCTTTGTATATGTGTTTTATGTGTTATGCTCTCACATTTTTATTTTTCTGTGATTTAGAATTCGTATGAAGGTAATTTCTGTACGGGGTTAAAACCTACAATTTGAGGCATGCAATGTGATAAATGTTTTTAATGCATAGTTTCACATCATGATCTCGAAATCTTAGAATTCTGCTTGTTAAGGAGGTATCCATTATCTTTTTTGTGATGCGATATTTCTTAAGGAGTGATTTTATCCTACCTTATCATAAAACTTCAGCTTTTTAAAAAATTTCAAAGGTATTCTCCTAATTGTATGAAGGTAATTTTTTATTAAAAAAAAGGAAATACAAGCACTAATTGATTTTTAAATTTTTTGACTAAGGGCCCCCACTTATATAGTATTAGTAATAATACTAAATAAGAAGGGGTGTTGTTGCTGGCCACAACAATTGGCGATTCAATTGGAAGAACCAGTTATGTCTACTTTTCTTTTGAATTTTCCAAACTTCCAAAATGGAAATCTTCCAGAAAATCAAGCTTTATTATAGAAATTCACAGTACATTATGCTTTTACCTATCAATGATATTTTGTTTCTTTTATTTTTAACTTTGATTATTTACTCCCTTAAGCCAGTCCTTGTATCTACATCAGTCACTACTTGGTTTATAATGATGAAAACAAAGCCTTCTCTATAAATCAGTTTTAAATATGTTCATTTGTCATACGTAGAGCCTCTACTGCCAGTAGGCGTTTATAGCCTTGTCAGGGTTACCTATTACCCAACAATGATCTTGTATCATACTTAGAGAAATATACAATTTTCAAAGAGAAATCCATATCCACACTTATTTCTTCCATTTTATTTTTTTCCCTTAAAGAACAATGTCTTGGTTTGATATCCAGTTTATGACAGTGTCATTCACTTGATTTATAACTTTTTCTGAACAAGCTGGCTCATGATGAGACCCCTTGTCTTTTGATTGCAACAATCTTGAGTCATTGCCCTATTGTGGTATGCAGTATTGGCAAGGTCAGCAAGCTATAATATCTATGATCACGATAAGTCGGCTCGTGATGAGACCTCTTACTCTTTAAGTTAAAGTGTACATTGGATTGTTCTCTGAACATTGTAGTTCCCTAGGTGGGGAGAAAGTCATTGTTTCCTTAAGATAGCTCCAGATGACAATGGTAGAGCTTTTGGAAAGAGCTTTTCTACAGAGAATCTTTTTTTTGTTATTGATACCTTTCATTGGACTGATACAAAACAATTTCCCACTAAAGGTCGCTTTTCATCAAACTTTGCAAAGTTGAAACTAGTATCATGTTTAGGTCTAGAGCCTTTAACTGTATCTTTCAATAATAATGATCAATTTTCTAAAAGAATTCTATTTATACAAGTGAAAAAAAACAAAATCTAAAAGAGAATTTGTGTCTTTTTCGTAAATCCCAAATGCGACCATTTACAACTGGTTTTATTATGGAAATAAAACTAATATACAAAATAGAAGAATGATCTCATATGGAAAGTATTTTTTGAGGATCTTTCCATTAACAGGTAAAGAATCTCTTTTTCTTATTAAATCCTGTAACATAAAAATGGACAGACCTGTGACTTCTGTGATTTGGAAAGGGCCAAGCCATATTTGTTGAAATTTCGTATGTTTCCCTTTTTCCTCATGAACCTTGTCCCATTTTAAAACTAGATCTCCTATCTGAAAGTCTTTTCTAGATATCATGTTTGAATCAAAAGAGGCTTTTACTAATGCTTGGTGATGAGCATGAGTTATTTTGGCCTGTTCTCGTTGTTCTTCTAACTTAATTATTTCCAACTACTTTAGTTGTAAGGAAGAAGTTGGTGCTTCATCAATATATTGAACTAAGGAAAAAGAGGGAATTTCCAAATGAGTTGGAAGAACCAATTCTTTCCCATAAACTAAATTAAAGGGAGAAGTTCCAACGGAGGCTTTCTGCATTATTCGATTTGCCCATAAAGCATATATTAAAGACTTATGCCAATTCTTGTGATTTTGATCAATGGTTCACTTAATGATTCTGATTAAGTTTTTATTTGTAGATTCAGCTAACCCATTCCCTTGTGGGTAACAATTGACAGAGTATTTAAGCTTGAAACCCATTTTGAGTGCAAATTCAGTCATAGCATTACCAGAAAAATATGATGCATTATCAAACATTAAAGCAGAAGGCAAACCAAACCTAGTGATTATGAACTGATCTATGAACTCGATGATGTGTTCGGCATTAGATGTCTTAAGAGGAACTGTTTCTACCCATTTAGTAATATAATCTGTTGCTGTAAGGATATATCTATGCTATTTAGAAGAGTGAGGAATGATCTCACTTATTATGTCCAATCCCCATTGATCAAAAGGCTGCTCAATGTTGACTGGTTGTAGTGGCAATGATGGTTTCTTTTGTCTCCCAGCAGTGGTTTAACAAACTTAACATTTCCTTACGTAGTTATGCGAGTCTTTGAATAATGTGGGCCAGTAATAGCCTGTGTGTAGGATTTTATGTGCAATAGCATCTCCAGCATAGTGTTCGCCTACTGGCCCATCGTGGAATTCCTGCAAGAATTTTTCAACTTCAGATTTCTCAAGACATCTAAGGAGAACACAATCATAATTTATTCTAAAAATAACATCATTCACTAGCCGATATTTTTTAGCCTTCAACCTTAGAGCCCTTTTCATGGTGTAATCAAGGTTTGAAGGAGCATATCGAGTCTTTAGATAAAATATGATATCAACATATAATAACTCAACATCATTTAGCCTTACCTTGTACATTTGTATCTCTGCAGATGGTGTTTCCGAAATAAGCGATGCTCCAGCTACCACAAAAGCTTTGACCTTTTACAATACTTGCTAGTTTGATTTCTATGTCATATTCCTATAAGGTAGTAACCCAATTGGCTCTTTTCTCACCCACATCTTTCTGTACTAAAAGATTCCTTACCGTTGGAAATAGTGCTATGATTTTTGTATGGATTTTAAGTAGAAAGGGTCTGAAATATTTGATTGCTTTGAAAACAACATAAGCTTGTTTCTCTACATCTGAATAATTTAACTTAGACCCCTGTAAATTTTAATTGAAAAAAGCAATTGGAGCTTCTACCTTGTCTTGGTTAGTTTGAGTGAGTATCGCAGCATATGATCTATCAGAGGCAAATGTATATAAAATAAAAGGATCAGAAAAATTTGGGGTTGCTAAAGATGGAGTGTTAACAATTGCTTATTTGATCAGATTGAATGCCTCATATTTGTCTTGGCCCCATTTGAAGTTTGAGTTTGTTTTAATCATTGCTTGTAAAGGAGACATGATTCTAGAAAAATCTGGAACAAATCTCTTTACAAAATTAATCTGGCCAAGGAACGATTGCATAGCTTTCTTGTTGTGAGGTAGGGGTATTTTAGAAATCTCCTTGATTCTGTCAGGATCAATATGAATTCCAGATTTTGACATTATGAATCCAAGAAGTTTTCCTTCACTTAATGCAAAAAAGGATTTTTTTCTGGTTAAGTGAAATTCCATACCTTTGACAACATTGGAAGATTGTTTTAAATCTCTAAGATGATTGCTTCGTTTCTTGGAATATACAGTTATATCATCCAAATAGATTACCACTAATTTGTTAACTAATCCCTTGAATGTGATGTCCATGGCTCTCTGAAATGTGGCACCAATGTTGATCAAACGAAAGGGCATCTTTTGGTACGCGTAAGTGCCCCATTTGGTTCTGAATGTGGTTTTTAATTGATCATTGGGATGGACCAACACTTGGTTATAGCTAGAGAAACCATCTAAGAAGGACATTAATTTTGCTCCTGTGACTTCCTGTAGTATTTTCTCCTTGAGAGCCAAGGGAAAATTATCTTTTTGGCAGGCTTTGTTACGATTTCGAAAGTCAATGCAAATTCTAATGTCTCTGCTTTTCTTCCTAACGGGAACCATATTGGAAACCCATTTGGAATGTCAAACGGGAAAAATTATTTTGGCTTTCAATAACTTATTGAGTTCAGATTTGATCTAGTTTTCTAGATTGGGATGGATCTTTCTCAACTTTTGCTAGACAAGTTTTTCATCGTTTATCATTGGGATAGTATGTTGGATGATAGAAGTGTCATAAGTTTTTAGTTCATCGTAGTTCCAAGCAAAGACACTTTTGTATCGTTTTAAGAGACGAATATACACTAATTTGTCTTCAACAGTTAGGCCAAGGCCTAGGTTGATATTCTGTGGTTTGGTATCAGTTCCTAGACTTACTAATTCATAGTTCAAAGTTGACCTTGAAAGTTTTGAATTGGTATATCTTTTGAATCGATCTTTCAAATCATAAAGGTTTTCTAACTTGACTACTAACTTTGGTATAGCATTATTAGTGCTATCTTGTTGCAATTGTCTATCATGTTGGTCCTCATCAATTATTTGATTGGTGTAAGATCTTTCAGATGTGAGGAAGCTCACAATATTAGGATCGTTGTTGAAAATTCTCCAATTGGTAATGTTATCAGGAATCGAGGGTCTAAAGATTAATTTGATTGAAAATCAATCAGGGCTATAGTCTTATGAAGGAATGAGCTTGGAATCTACATTAGCTAAAGGCCTACACTAGCATTCTGGAGTCTGGGAATTGATGAAATATTAAATGCTATAAAGTGTTTAGTCAGATCTCGAACTAAAGATTGGTAATGTTTTAAATGACCTGATAAACAATGTATAGTATTACGTACTTGTCTGATTACAATTTCAGAATCTCTAAAAACTTGAAGATATTTGATGTCTAATCCGATTTCTTTGTATAATCCGTGGACTAAAGCCTCGTATTCTATGGTATTGTTGGTGCAATCGAATTCGAGTCTACAAATTTGCATAGTTTTATTTCCCTCTAGACTAATTAACATGCATCCTACTCCTGCTCCTTTGTTAGACTTGGAACCATCAAAAAATAACATCCAAAATAAAGATTTATTTACATGACTATCTATAAAATTAATACATTTAGAACTATTTGTTTGAGAGAAATTTTCTACTTGAGATAAAATAGAATGCTCTAAGGTGAAGTATGAGCATTAAAATTTCCTAGGAAAGAATCTACTGAGTAGTTGCCAGTAATGTTATTGTTGTATGCTACCGGTTCATTCTCTCCTTCCAGTTCTGTTACTATGTATTTATGATGTATTTCTCGCTCAAATTTTATATGATTTGGTTTACCATTGCAAGGGAGCCACCTATGCGACCAATCAGTTGCAAAGTATCCATGAAGTTTTTCTGACCAATATCTGCTAAGAATTAAGCCATAAAATTCCAGACTAACAACAACTAAAATGTCAATAACTTGACATACCTTTTGGTTAGATGACAGCCTTATGGCAACCTAATTTAATTCACCGATCACTTCGACTTGCGATCGATTTAGCTTAACTATGCACATAGCAGATTTTTGTGGTTGAATTTTCAACTTTGCACATATTGATTTTGGTAAAATATTCGATGAAGCTCCAGAATCCACTAAGAAATTATGCAATTTTTTATTGAAAATTTCATAAGTAAGAAGAAATTGGGGAGTATGAGATCTTGACCTTCCTCCAATTAATGTGATGTCATTTGAATCAACTTTATTAATCGCGTTAGTTGGAGGTCTTCCCATTTCATGGGAGGCTTGAGAGATTACAGTGGCAGGCAAAGGTGCAACTGGTACAACATGTAATTCTTTCATAAGTATCTTTTGCTAGTGTTTTAACTTGCTTAATTCATAAAAATTGATGTTAGATCTAGTCTTTTTCATGTCTTCTATGATATTATACTCCATTTCATCCAAAACAATCAGTGTTTTAGATGGATTTGATGAATCTGTTTGGATTGGGCTGGTTTGAGTCGCTTTAGATGTTATTTTCTTCACTGTGACTTTGTCCTTAGTCATCGAGCTTGCACTCTTTGGCTTAGGAGTAGGTTGAGGAGGATCAAGTTGATTTCTACTTTGAGTACTAACTGGGGATGCCTCTTGATCCTCTTCATCTGGGAGGATGAAATCCCACATACCTTGTACCTCTACAACTTCTTCTCCATTGGTAGGTTCTTTAGTAGAAATCTCCTCTTCTTCTTCTTCTGATTTAGCACTTGTGATAGTATTTGGGGGCTTTGAATCGGACGAAGGGTTTCTTCTATAGGGCTTATATGTTTTTTTAGAAGATGTTTCTGCCGCTTATTTCTTAATGTCAACCATTTCATTAGACATGGTTTTAAAAAAATTTTGTAATCCTTCTAAATCAAACGGATCTTTCGATTGTTTTTTCTTGTGGTCTTCCTTGAAAGTAACGTTCTTGGATTTTCATTCTTCTATCGCGTTTTTCTTTTCTAAGGCTATGATATGTTTCTCTACCGCTATTGCTTCCTTCATATTGTCAGCTAATGTTGTTTTGTTAGCCCTATCAACAAACATTTCTATGTTTGATGGTAAATCAGAGATGTACCATTCACTTCACACTTCTTTGCTAGGCTTGGAAGAAGTGGGAATTTTATTTTACAGTTTATTGAAATGTGAATTAAAATCTTTGATAGGTTCCTTTGACTCAGCCCTGAGGTTAGACAGGTCGTTGATCAGTATCATCGTAGACCTATCATCCCCGAACTTAATCAGGAATTGTTCTTGGAAGATATCCCAACTAGTGATGGATCCAGATGGTAATGAAAAATACCATGATCCGGCTACTCCTTGTAGAGTATAAGGAAAAATTCCGACGACAACATCTTCGTTGGTAACTCCATTGAGATTGATGGATAACATAAATCTATTTATATGTTCTTCTTCTAGCATGCCTGCTTCAAGATTAAACTTAGGCAGCCATTTTTCAGGATGGGCTAGTATTTGACTCAAGGGTGTAGGCATTAAGATGGCCCCTACGTTATTCCATGGAGATTTGGCCATCACTAAACTACCAACAGAGGAAAGTGCAGAAGATGATCCTTGTAGTTGGGAAGGTGAGGATATTATGACTCTAGATGATTGAGAAGGAGATGTGAAAGTTCCAATGGACTGATGGACAATGATTTGAAGTGGAGGAGTGGATGGTTGACTTTGCGGTGGAGAGGTTGAGATGGATGATGATGATGAAATAGGCTCACTATCATACCCTTTAGGTATTTTCTTTGCTCTCTTCCTTGTAGGTAGGGGTAACTCGGTTGGTTGAACACCAAAACTTTTTCTCTTTAATCTAGTAAGAGGATGAGCAGGGTTATATTGCAAAGTCACACTGCCTTGAGATTTATCAGATCTTTAAGGAGATATAGAAAATTGTTGAAGTTTGTGAATCAAAGATTCAACTTCAAGAGGTTCAATAGTATATTGTTCTGAAATGTCAAGGTTTGTAGCAGCACTTGTTGTTCTTTCGACTTCTGGCTCTAGATTTAAAGATTCTAAGTGTGATGGAGAAGTAGGGAGAGATGGTGAGGGTTATTTACTCTCAGAATGGTATTTAGACTTAGAATTACTTTCCATTCACAGTTAAGGCCCTCCTTCTAGCGCCAAATATGTTGAAGCCCCAAAAATCAGGTCTACAACAAGAGGGATACCCACCCAGTCCAAACCTTGGTTAGCAGCTCCTTTTCCATTCGGTATAGTGGGTCCGAATCGGGATATGGGACCAGTTTCCCAATTTATGTGTGTGTGTGTTAAGAATTTATATTTCCTTTATAAAATTTCCTAAGTGAAATGCTTTAATTCTCTCTAATCTAATAACATTCCATTGTATTCTAATAAACAAAAGTATCTAATTCTACACTAACACGGGATGTAATATTTCCATTATGTGATCTAAAATGATTTCAAATAACAATTGGTAATAAAGATCATTCAACTGTTATAAGAAAAGAATTCAATAGAGATAAACCACTTCGTATAAAAAGTTAGACGAAATAGTTGTGAAAACATACCACATAATAAGCTACTCATACATTAAGCATAAATAAATAGCTATCACCGTACAGAAGTGCCAAATGATAACTCAAGGATTCACGCATCAATATATAAACAACTAAACATGAATATCACTTTAACACAAAGGCAGAAATAGTTAAGAGATAGAAGTACCATTTATAACTAGTTCTACTCATGAGCTTCAAGCGATAATGATTCATTTCTTCTTAATCCAACATTCACTAAGAGTATAGAAGTGCAACATCAGTAGCAGATATTAAATGAAGATATCAATAAATCCTGTTACATTCATTCGTCAAAACCTCCTCGTAGTGTGCAAAAGTGCATGTTCTGAGGACAAGTTTTTGACAAATTTTAGGACCCTTCTCTAAATGCATGAGAAGGATTTAAATACTACTAAATAAATCTAAGAATAATTTATTACAAAAATGTAGGATACAGTTTAAATGACCGTCCTTCTTTCAGGCAAAAATAAATCAAAATTAATACTAACATTGAATCTAAAACTAAAACTAACAACTAACTATTTGTGTATCTGTTCCTTGAAATCGCAAGTGTTCTGCATTTGTTTGAGAAGAGTTGGTTGGCCGACTTCTGACTTTAACTGTCCTACGAAATGGCATCGGCAAGAGCTGGCGCCATCTTCTCAGCAGAATTTTTTATACATTTGAGAGTCATGCACTGGCCGTGTGGTTTTACCAAATATGCCCAGGAAGAATCCCAATTCAACTTAGTTAATCTTTTGATTGATTCTTCCTTTTCTTGAGCCTTTTGTCTCCAGCCTATTTGCAGTTGCTGCACTTTTGGTAAATACCCTGGAGTGGTTTCTAAGATCAGATTTTCCCTGTGAAAATTTTCATTTATGCATTCAATAACGTTGTTTGTTGTTGTGGTTGCTTCTTCTGCCGCTTGCTCTGCTTTCCTAATTTGCGCATCCCATTTGTTAAAGAGCATTTCTTTGTGATTGTTGTTGATTATTGGTGTGCCTGATCTTTTCCCCTCCTCTGCTTCTTGCCAAGCCAAATATTCAATAACTCTTTTATTAATTAAATCCTAATCATGTTGTAAGTCCATGACTTGATTAGTGATTTTATCGCTTATTTCGCAATACGAGTTCCACTGTGATATTCTTTGGCACAATGCTTCTTGTTGTTGTAGTAGTTGATCATTTAAGGAAATGGATTCTATGATGAATTCTGTAAGCTTAGGATCATCCTTGTGCATCTCTTGCATATCCTATAATTGTTTTTCTCTGTCAGCCAAACTGTTCTAGTAGCCTATCTGCATTTGTTGGAAGTCTTGTTGTAATCTTTCAAGTCGTTTCTGTGCTTCGTTGTTGGTGTTGTTGCAAAACTTGTATCTGGTCTTCCTATAAAGCCTACAGAGCATAGCAGTAGCAAAGCAATACAGGGAGGTGAGAGAACCAGTACTATACATACCATGTTTATATTTTTTTAGCGGTTCATCCCTCCTTGACTAGTCTTTGATGCATTCTATGAGGTCTTCATTTTCTTTAGCAAACTTCTCTATGAACTATTTGTTATAAGTCCCCTGTGGCTCTGGTAAATGATACATGAGCCTCAAATCTTGTGGAGTGAGCGAACCAATGAGTCCTTGACCTTGAGCCTTAAGTTGTTTGTTTTTGATGTCAGTGCTATCTAGTACCCATTTAACCATGTCCGTGTATGGAAGAATCTTTGGCCTCACTGCTATCCGATGTAAGAATGAGCAAGCTAGATCTATAATTGATGCCTCAGAGGACCCATGTGAGTCTGCAATAGCTGTAACCTCCATCCTTTTGGGATTCTCTTCCTCAAGTAGATTGTACATGCCTTCCCAAGTGGTAATACCAACATCTCTGCTACAGGCGGTGTCTGTATACAAGGGCGTCATTTCTTTGTCTTCAGAACTCAGAGCTTTGCCTTTCTTTCCCATAATATCCTAAATAATGCTTTGTATAGTTCTCTATTCTTCGTTCCTGCAGTTTACAAGTGAGGTGAGAATAATGATAAGGAAAAGGTGATATGAAAGCTTTAAATGCCGAAGACATATAAAATATACCACCTTATGTGAAATGGCTCTTCGATTAGTACAAGATCGTATTTCATTAACAATTGGCAACTAACTCATTAATTAGCATTAAAGCGCATAACCAGGTCTTGGTTTATGGAAAAATATTTCTCGAACAACGAGCCTGAAAAGATCTACGATGAAGTGATTTGCGATTTGCTTCGCAATATCATAGATCACTATGTCACACTATCGCAATATCGTTCTATCGTTCTATCGCAATATCACAATATCGCTATATTGCTGGAGCGTGGCATATGAAAATTATCCGTCAATGTGTTCTCTACAAAATGCGGTTTGTGATATGTGCCATTGCATATTGGCAGTTTGAGGTTTTTCATTGTAAGTGGTATTTGAGGCATGCGATGCAATAAATGTTTTTAATGCATAGTTTCGCATCTCGATCTCAAAATATTAGAATTCTGCTTGTTAAGGAGGTATCCATTATCTTTTTTGCAATGCGATATTTCTTAAGGAGTGATTTTATCCTACCTTATCATAAAATTTAAGCTTTTTAAAAATTTTCAAAGGTATTCTTCGAAGTCTATGAAGGTAAGGTTTTATTAAAAAAAAGGAAATACAAGCACTAATTGATTTTTAAATTTTTTGACTAAGGGCCCCCACTTATTTAGTATTAGTAATAATACTAAATAAGAAGGGGGGTTGTTGCTGGCCACAACAAAACCATAGAACTATTGCACCCATCAATAACAGTGCTACCTTGTAGCTTGTATAGAGTTCCAATTTGAACTCCCTGCATCAATACTAGTGCTCCCAAAACCATTTTGCAGGTATCCTTCTCGAACACTATTTTTACACCTACATCATCCAGCTTGCTTATAGAAATCAGATTTTTGGCCAATGCAGGAATATGCAAAAAACCCGGAAGTGTTCTAACCCTTCCACCTTGCAACTTCAACTTTACTTTTCCGCGACCAATGATTCTAACCTTCCTTTCATCCCCTAAGAAGACATCACCACCATCATATTTCTCATACTTGCAGAACCACTCTCTATGTGGAGTGAAGTGAAAGGATGCACCTAAGTCAATCAACCATGCCTCATGATCTACATGTGTACTTGAAGAAGCCAAGTACACAT